>CAXKVI010000311.1:0-54807 GCA_964058755.1 Campiglossa producta
ACCACGCCCCCTTTTTCCTTATCCCCAGTTTTTTTGGAGGTGGTAGGGATCGATCTCATATAACCCCTTACCAAATTTCAGTGGTCTAACATGAAGACTTCCAGAGATATCGACTATGAAATATTTCATTTGTATGGGAGGTGCCACGCCCCCGTTTTCGTTATCCCCAGCTTTTTTGGAGGTGGTAGGGGTCGATCTCATATAATCCCTTACCAAATTTCAGTGGTCTAACATGAATACTTCCAGAGATATCGACTATGAAGTATTTCATTCGTTTGGGAGGTGCCACGCCCCCTTTTTGGTTAACCCCCAGTTTTATGGGTGAGAATGGTGTTGTTATCCTATAGGTCTGTACCGATTTCCAGGTCCCTACCTTAAACCCATTTAGAGATATTCACCTTGAAGAAAAATGTTTGTATGGGAGGTGCCACGCCTCCTAATATTTTGTTCTGATTTTATAACATGACCTGCGCGTGGTAATAACAAACAAACCCCCTAAAGGAAGTATATGATTTGGTTCAGCCGTTTTCGAGTTTTAGCGTAACGACTGAACACCATTTCATTTTTATATATATAGATTGTATGGGAGGTACCACGCCCCCTTTTTCGATAACCCCAAGTTTTATGGGTGAGAATGGTGTTGTTATCCTATAGCTGTATACCAATTTTCATGTTCCTACCTTAAACACTTTTGAAGATATTCACCTTGAAAAATTCTGTTTGTATGGGAGGTGCCACGCCCCCTTTTCCGATTACCCCTTCTTTTATGTGTAAGAAGGCTTTTGATACCATATAGGTCTATACCAATTTTCAGGTCCCTACCTTGAACCCTTTCACAGATATTCTGCTTAAAAATTTAGTTTGTATGGGAGGTACCACGCCCCCTTATTGGATAACCCCCGGTTTTATAGGTGAGAGTGGTGCTGTTAACCTGTAGCTCTGTACCAATTTTCATGTTCCTGCCTTAAACACTTTTGAAGATATTCACCTTGAAAAATTCTGTTTGTATGGGAGGTGCCACGCCCCCTTTTCCGATTACCCCTTCTTTTATGTGTAAGAAGGCTTTTGATACCATATAGGTCTATACCAATTTTCAGGTCCCTACCTTGAACCCTTTCACAGATATTCTGCTTAAAAATTTAGTTTGTATGGGAGGTACCACGCCCCCTTATTGGATAACCCCCGGTTTTATAGGTGAGAGTGGTGCTGTTATCCTGTAGCTCTGTACCAATTTTCATGTTCCTGCCTTAAACACTTTTGAAGATATTCAACTTGAAAAATTCAGTTTGTATGGGAGGTGCCACGCCCCCTTAATATTTTGTTCTGATTTTAAGACATGACCTGCGCGTGGTAATAACAAACAAATCCCCCAAAGGAAGTATTTCATTTGGTTCAGCCGTTTTCGAGTTTTAGCGTTACAATTATACACCATTTCATTTTTATATATATAGATTTTAGTGAAAAGTTAATAACTCGCCTTTATATTATTTTTGTAGATACAACATTTGCCTAATCTCAAAAAAAATTTTATGGATTTATTGCAAAAAGTCTGTGAGTTATTAACTTTTCATTAAAATATTCCTAATTTTTGTAAACACTGTATCTTGCAAACGGAAAATCGCTCAAGTATATTTTTGTATCGACATTTTCTACATATCTTTGCAGTCTTTGTTGAAATCTCAGAGATTAATGAATATCGAATTTTGCATTATTCTCATGCTCAGTCATCTCGTTTTTGTATGTTTCACCTGAGTAAAGTCACGTCAATACCGCAATATGGTTTGAAGTTTTGAAAGGAGTTCACGGTGCTTGATAAATCTAGTTTCCAATTCTTCGCAATAGTGTTCCAAAAATGGAATGAAAATAGACCGTCGGTAGTATTCTTGTGGGGTACCAGTATAGTTGTCTCTATTTACTTGTCGTCCAACAACACGAGGAATACTTAATGAAACTCCTACTTTTGTAGCAGTTTCCGTTGCTGCTGCAAAAATTTCTTCAAATGTGACGCTTGCATTTCTTCTCATATCCTGAACCTCCTCCAACATGCTATCTGCATATTTTACACAAATACTCAGATCGCAGTCTTTCTTTTGTAAACTCAAACTGAGATTTTTCGTCAATCGAAAAATAGGCTCCAAAACCGTGCAATTATAAACTGAGGGGTTTGTATGGATGCAAAGAGTGCATTGGGTTGAACTCCTTCAACTTTTGTGACAGTTTCATCAATTTTTACGAGTGCCAGACAAACATATTCATAAACATCGTGAAACAATTGCAAAGAATCAAGATGCTCGACCCATCGGGTTTCACAAAATTTTAGCAAACGAGTGCGCTTTGCATCGGGAACGTCGGCCTTAATAAGAGTCTCCAACGTGACTCCAGCTTTACTTGATTGACGGAAAAAATTAACTATTGTTTTGATTGTGCCGATACAATTTCTGATTGGTGGAACGTCGCATGCATGTGTGATGACCAAATTTAAACTGTGATTGGCACAATGAAGGTAAATGGCTTGTGGATGGGATTTTTGAACTTCAACGGCGCACCCTTTAACTATTCCACTCATTGCACGCGCTCCGTCATAACCTTGTGAATAAAAATTTTGGTACACTTATACATATATAGAGAAATCGAAGGTTAACTAAAAAGTCTCGATAAAACTCGAATCCGAAAATTAACATTTCTGATTTCTCTACAATGTACTAATTAAAGTTCTTCTATTTCTACTACTTCTCCTACTTCTACTCATTACTGATATTCACCTTGTCCAACCATGTAAGAAGACTCAATTTTCAGCTCTTTTAGAGTCGCAAGAAGTGCATTGCAAAGCCCTTTCCCGGTTACATCTTTTACTGGTGTAAAACACAAAAAATCTTCTTGAAGTCGATATTCCTCTTCTGAATTTTCGATGTACCGTACACAGATTGAAAATTGTTCAATTCCGTTGACGTCCATAGTTTCATCAGCGATTGCCACGAAACATTTTGACTTGTTAACGCGCTCCACAAGTTTTTCTGTGATTGTTTCCCCAGCAGCATTTATTATTTGATTTTGAATAGATGGACTCGTATATATGGCGTTGGCAGAAGCAGTGTCCAAATGTCTTTGTAGATCTGTATCGCCACTTTCTATAGCAAAACGCAATAGGGCTCTAAAATTTCCTTCACCTTCTTTTGGAACTGTCGTGGATATTGGACCGCAATCATGATGACCTCTCAGTGCGAAGCCCTGTCTGCCACACAGAAGGACACTTCGGATAATTGGAGTCAATTTCCGTCTATTTTCAAGCTGCATTTTCTTTCGACTCGTGTCGATCTCGTTCAAAATGTCTTCTTTTTTGTTTTCAAAAGTAGATTGAAAATTTTGTGCATCGATAAAGGCATCCTTGTGATACCGTTTTTCTTGATGCTCTCTAAAAGTTTCTAGGGCTTTTTTCCAGTTTCTGAACGGTGTCCCCACAAAAGTTTTCAAGATTTGATGATTTCCTTTCCCAGCAGATTCGATTGCGAATAAAACACAATATTTACAATAAACACCATCTTCTTCAGCCGAGTAAGTCATCCATTGAAAAGATCGCAGCCATGACAATTGAAATTTCAAATTTCGATAGCTCGAAATTGGAAACTTGAAAGTTTCATCCGGGACCCACGTATTAACAAGAAGCTCATATTTTTCATTGTTGTTGAGGTTTTTCCGGCAGTAGGTTGCTACGTCTTTCGGAGAAACCTGCAGCAATTTTGATTAAAAGAAGAATTTCCGTCTGAGCTATTCTTTTTCAACTCGCACGGATTTTGTAAAAAATATTACTTCACTCCTCCGATTTGGTTCAAACTCAGTTTATCCGTTCCTTACTTAAACTAATTGGACACGTATTTTTTCTTTTGTTTGTTTTTGTTTTTTCTTTGCAGATATGATCTGCCAAAGTTTGGGGTTTTTGTAAACTCAGGAAAATATATACTTCCTAAAATAATCATATCTCGGCTTATACTGGTCGCACAGATTTCATCTTTACATCATATGGAAGGTAATGATCGAGCTTTGCATCTTCTGGTATATATTTTATTTTTCGCTATTATTTAATATTTTTTTAAACAATTCGATTTTTGAAATTCAAATTCGACAGTGTTACTCACCACCTTTTAAATTCTAAACTACATCATCAGATTCCTTGTTAGTTTCTCTACAAGATCAATGCATTTAAAAAATGGGATGATTATACGGACTTTTACTAAAATACATTTTTATGTGACAAGTTTTCTACTTTGAGAATTCGCCTTTCTAAAATTTTTTACCTTTTTTTCTATTTTCTATTTGTTAGATTTTGTATTTTTAGGAGGCAAAAATTGTTAGATTGAATTTTCAAAGTGGAAAATGTGTTTTTCATACAAAAAAGTAGAGTTAGTCAGAAAAAATTATATTTTAGTAAAAGTCCGTATAATCATCCCATTTTTTAAATGCATTGATCTTGTAGAGAAATTAACAAGGAATCTGATGATGTAGTTTAGAATTTAAAAAGTGGTGGGCAACACTGTCGAATTTGAATTCCAAAAACGAATTGTTTAAAAAAAAGTAAATAATAGCGAAAAATAAAATATATACCAGAAGATGCAAAGCTCGATCATTACCTTCCATATGATGTAAAGATGAAATCTGTGCGACCAGTATAAGCCGAGATATGATTATTTTAGGAAGTATATATTTTCCTGAGTTTACAAAAACCCCAAACTTTGACAGATCATATCTGCAAAGAAAAAACAAAAACAAACAAAAGAAAAAATACGAGTCCAATTATTTTAAGTAAGGAACGGATAAACTGAGTTTGAACCATATCGGAGGAGTGAAGTAATATTTTTTACAAAATCCGTGCGAGTTGAAAAAGAATAGCTCATCAGGGATTTTATCATAGGGGCAGATGGTCCCGTTTATTCTCCGCAAATTGATACCACAAGCATCCTAGACCCGGATAAGATATTATGGGCCATTAAGTCATTCCAAACGTTCAAATCGTTTTTTCGGCAGTCGGGCGGAGGTAGAGAAGGTAGATCTTTCGCTCCTACTAAAGTTTATAATGAAAAGCAAATAGTTTGTCGAAGACTAATTAGGTAGTGAATTGGTAGGACGAATGTGTCCCACCCGGCCCTCATCGAGCGCATTCACAATGGTCACAATGACTCCGAGTGGAAGCATGGGTTGCTCCCACGCACGCCCTCTTGACCTAACCTAGCCTAATCTCACAAAAAACGGAGCTAGTCCTTTTCACTAGCAAAACGAAAATTCAATGCATCAACTTACCGCAACTGAACGGCACAACGATAAATCTCTGTTCTGTACAAGTTTGGGCTGAGGTAAATTTGCTGTATCTGGTTGCTCCAATCGCTGCTTATCAGATTGTTGGGAATTTTTCTGAATAAAAAATGATATATTTTTACACCCGTTACTTGTATTATTCAAAATGAGATTAATTAAAATTTGTACTTACTTCTTCATTTTCTAATCTAGGTCTTTTTGCAAAAAATTTACGAATATCCATTATCGCATACGTTATACTAACTAAATACACTCGTCAAAAGCTACACACTCACTAAAAATGAATAATGTACGACTAAGCTCACACTGCCACCGACTTTTGCCGTCTGCCATCAAACACACATCCGCAGTTACATTCGAATGAAACTTTGCCAGCTCATTTAAAACACATGTGTGTGGATGTGTGTTTGATGTGCAACTCATATTTTTTTAAGTCAACTCAAATAATTAGGTAAAATCTAACTGTTACATTCACCCACACGCCAGGTTTGAGTTGGTTTAGTAAGCGATTGATTCATTCTGCATTAAATGTTAGCAAAAGCTGAGAGGAAATACAGCGCGCTCTTCTCTTTTGAGCATGAGCGAACTAATACAAAAAACTTGCGGCTCATTCGGAACAACCAGGGTTGCCGTTTGGATACAATTGTATCCATTTGGATACATTTTAAGTCAATGGATACAAAGATACAAAAAGTTTTAGATACATTTTTAACAGCTCCAGCAATCGTTTTGTATTTTCAAAGAAACGAACAAAATCCAAGAAGCTATACGTTAGGGTGATTCAAATAAAAAGAATTTGTTTTTTTTCGGTCATACCCCCTGAAAAGTTAGGTATTAATAAGAAAATAAGCTTTGCAAAAAATTAGCGCTTTAACTTAACCCTTAGGGGTGGCTAGTTTTTCCGCCCTTTTGTATGGGAAATGTATGGGAAAAAAGGAGATTTTTTTCAAAGTGTTTTTTCTCATAATTTTTTAAATTTTTGTGTGTGTTACTGTGTATGTGTGTGCCACAGTACAAAAATCTTTCATTTTTATCTCTCCTTTTTTGAAAAACATTTCAAATATTATGAGATAAATCACTTTGAAAAAAATCCTATTTTTTCCCATACATTTTCCATAAAAAAGGCCGAAAAATAAGCACCCCAATGGATTAAGTTACAGCGCTAACTTTTTGCTTGGATTATTTTCTCATCGATACCTAACTTTTTAGGGCCTAAGAACAAGTCGACCTTTTTTGAATCACCTGAGAAAAATCACTTTAAAAAAAAAACCTATTCTTTCCCATACATTTTAACTAAAAAAGGGCGAAAAAAAAATAATAAGGGTTAAGTTACAGCGCTTGTTTTTGCTTGGCTTATTTTCTCATCGATACCTAACTTTTTAGAGCCTAAGAACAAGTCGACATTTTTTGAATCACCCTAGTGTACATGTTTCTTTGCTAGTAAAAAATGTGGATACATTTTTGTCAGGATGGATACACTTTTGGATACAAAAAAAATTGAGCTTGTGGCAACGCTGGTAACAACAGCAAGAATGAGTCACAATAAAGAGAGACACTCATTTTTGCAATTTTTGCCCGCTGTATTCATAACTCGACAAGCAGTTAATTTGAATTTCAACAGACTTGAGTTCGAATCACTCTTTCTGTTGTTAACATGCTATGTATTGAGATGTTAAGCATTGTATACCTTACAAGGGTAAACAATGATGTTAAGTTCATCTTATGCAGAGCAAGTCGGATAGTTTGCGCGAATTTCTTACAGCGCCAGATGAGTAGTTGTGAACTCTCAGACGTATATGAACCCCCCTGAATACGCCCCTGACTGCTTTGAAAAACTGCATGTCGAACAGCGTAATCGAATTGGGTAATTTTTCGAGGTGTTTACACACTAAACTCCTCGCGGAAGTTTACCGAATTTGTGTAAACTTCGTTCCATAAAAATTTTGACAGTTCATTAACGCATTCGGCAATTTTCTACGTTTACACGCTTTAAGCGGTGTGTCTATGGTTACATGAATAAAATTATTCTTTTTTAAGCATTATAAAACACATTATCTTTCCTTTGTGCAACAGTGACTGCACCTAAATGTATGACGTTGAATATTGCATGTTCGAATAAGTGAAATTAAAATATTCGAAATTTCGATGGTGTTTATGGCGCTGAAAACGCATTATAGCATGTGTACGAATATTCAGATAGCAATAAGGAAGATAGGCCGATAAATGGGACTTTTGCAATTAAAGCAACATTTTGGATTTTTTTTTGTAGAATTGTTGAAGCTTACTACTCATAATAAGTACTTTCAAATGAACAACTTAGTTATAATAATACTCCTAGATCATATCTAGTAAACATTGTTTGTATCTGTTATATAATGTTCTGAATAAAAATTTTATTCGTCTTTCAAACATTAAACCTACAGGTTATGGACCTGGCATATACTTAAAGCAACTTTTCATTTAACTGACAAACTGAAAATTAAAAAAAAAAAGAAAATTGTTGCCGAAAATTGAAAAGCTGATTCAATAAAGAAAAATGAGCTACGCAAGCATAAAAATAGATCCTCTTACGAAGGACAATTTTGATACCTGGAAATTCCAGGTGGAAGCTCTACTCATTAAGAATGGTATGTGGAAATATGTGTCCGGAACATGTGTGAAGCCTAAAGAACCTGCGGATGCTGTTACTGAATGGGAATCAATGGATGCTAAAGCGCGCTCGGATTTAATTCTTACGCTTTCTCCACCAGAATTAAGGCAAATAAAGAATTGTATAACATCAAGAGATATATGGATTAAGCTGCATGCTGTGTATCAATCAAGGGGACCAGCTAAAAAAGCTATGTTACTGAAGTCCTTAATCCTATCCAAGATGAAGAATGGAGAAGACGTCAGGGATCATTTACTTAAGTAGTTTTTTCGAGATAGCCGACCGCCTGGAAGAAATGGACGTTACAATTGTTGAAGATCTGCTCACAGTTTTGCTCCTATATAGCATTCCAGACGAGTACGAAACATTTAGAATTGCGATTGAGACACAGGAAAAACTGCCGAAAATAGAAATTTTGAAAATTAAGCTATTAGAAGAGTACGAAGCAAGAAAGCGTACGGGAAAAGATGCAGTCACTGGCGCAATGTTCGTTTATAAGAATGGAAATAAGTCACACAAATCGGAAAATTATCAGGAAGGACGTTTCAAATACGCATGTCATTCATGCGGAAAAATCGGGCATAAGGCAAAGGACCAGAAGAATGCTGAATCAACCCGAACGGCTGAAACTGCTATGCAAGTGTACACAGCGAAATCTCAGTGGGTTTAGATTCTGGCGCATCGTCTCACATGTGTGCCGAGGATTCAAAATTTTTAAAAATAGAGCCACCTAAAACAAGAATTTTAAATTTACCGAATAATGAGTCAACTTCTATTGCTGGTAGTGGAACGGTAAAAATGCAGACGGGAGAGGAAAAAATCTTGAACTTGAGATCACATTGTACGTTCCTGATCTTCGTTCGAATCTATTATCAGTTGGGAAAATCACAGAGCACGGGTTTGAGGTAATTTTTGGCAAAAACAACGCTGTACTGAAAAATCCGGAGACGGACGAGGTTATGATGATTGCTCGCAAGCATAAAGGTTTGTATTTTGTTGACGAGCCAGATGAAGAAAGCAGAACAGCACAGACATCTACACAGTAATTGTTAGATTGGCACGAACGCTTCGGACATTTGAATTTTAGGAGTTTGAAAGAAATTATAAAGCAAAATAAAATCCGTGGCGTAAGTATTGATGATAACAAAGATGTTCCAATATGTGACATTTGTATTCAAGGAAAGCATGTTCAAGCTCCATATCCAATATCATTGTCTAAGAGTAAGAATATTCTTGAGCTTGTACATAGCGACGTTTGCGGACCTATGCGAATAAACTCAATTGGAGGTTCGCGCTATTTCGTCACGTTTATTGACGATAAAACTAAATGGTCCGAGGTATATTTCATGAAACATAAGAATGAAGTTGTAGATAAATTTAAAGAATACAAGAAGTTAGCAGAAAAACAAACAGGGCGGAAAATCAAAACTTTAAGATGTGGCTAACTTAGCCGTAACCACCGCCGTGATCGCAGCAACCCTGCGCCCACTTATTTCACCACAACTCACACGCACACTAACACAATCACACATACACCAAATGTCAACACCAAAAACGCCCACACTTTACAAAAAAAACATTACAATTGTTCAAACTTTTGTACCCGCCACACGGTTTACTTTTGCGCTCCCGCCAATTAAAGTTTAATTTATATTTAAAAATCAAATATCAAATAATTTTTTATTTATCAAGTGAAAAGGTGAGTGCAGTGAAGTGAAGTGTACCCAATTATATATGGTCCATCTTCGCCTAAGTGAATAGCACCTATGGACAGTGACAAAAAAAAAATATTAAATAAAGTCCACAACAATAAAATAAAATAAAAAACAAAAAAGGCGCAAAACATATATGGACAGTGCGAAAATACAAAAGTGAACAAAAAATTAAATATAAAAGTGATATACAGTCCACAAGAAACAAGTTGAACAAAAAATTTACAAAAACAAAACGTGCACAAGTGAAACCCCATATTAGGGTGATCAAAAAAAAAAAAAATTTTTAATTAATTTTACATGCACGAAGAAAACAAAAATTAAACATTTAAACAAAATAATACTATAAAAAATTCGGGCGCGCCGGTCAACAAAAAACAAAACCATCAAAAACTAAAGTAAAAACAACAAAACAAAAATACAGTCCACTAACATAAGATCGGGCGCGGAAAAAATACAAAAATACATAACTAAAATTGTTGCAACACATATGAAAAGAATAAGCGAGGGAAGGAAGAACAAAAAGCAATAAACCTAATCTAATTTTAAACAAAAAAAAAAAAAAGGATAAGTACCTAACCTCCCCCTTAACCCTTGCAAAGAGCGGTGAGTTGTATCATTTTCAATAATTATTATATGTTCATTTGGCTTTCTACGGAACTTTTTCACAAATCCGTATTTCCCAAAATCGAACTATATAAAATATATATACATACCTATAAAATCAAAATTTATTTGGCAAAAATTTTTCCAACAAAATACGGAAATTTGAAAATAACAGGATCAAAAAAAATATATATACATAAATATTCTATTCCCGGTCAAAGTCCGACCATCCTGCATATTTAAATACATATTTACAAAATAATTTCCATTTGAAGTCCCGCATTAAGTATTACAACAAATACTTACTAAAAGAAATTAAAAAAAAAAAATCTCACCGCGGACATACTGCTTATTTTTCGTGTTGTCAAGCAAAAAATAAATATTCCAAAAACAAAATATAGGTTTCAAGTCTGACTTGCAAATTTTACCGGCAATACCCCCTTTAGCTTGCATTCCCTTGCGCACATAAGTCAAGCAAAGGCAGGATTACACTAACAAAATAAGCAGTAGAAAGAATAAAGAAAAATAAACGAAAATATTCAAATTGTTAGCGAAGCTATTTTCTGTTCTCCTAGTTAAAGTACTACGATTACATATCAACAAAAAAAATATACGGACTAACAAATTAGGGAAAAAGCTATACTCCAGCATCCCAAAAGAAAAAAAAATATAAACAACAAAGCTCCTTGCACTTAATTGCATTATACCTACTTATAGGCAAAAATCACCCCGCTAACTCATAAACATTCAACTTATAAACATTCAAATATATACATAACTACATTTGGGTAACCGGTCTTATATACCCAACAAAAAATTTCGATAGTACTTATAGAGTGACAATACCTTACAAAAAATATTGTAAGTACTTATAAAAATTATATAAGGAAATAATAAACGGTAATATTTCAATCGGCCTTTTGCATTATTTCACAATAAAAAGCCAAGGTAGAAAATACACTCGCGTGCAAAATAAAAGCAGCGATAGCAATAAAATCTAGATTCAATAAAAATAAGTTCTATTATTGAATAATATACAGACATTGATCTTTATTTATATTAACAGATCAAATCGTTAACGACTATAAACCGACAGTCGCGCGGAAAAAATAACGACCGATAGAAACAAAAACTCGGTAATACAAAAAAAAAAAACCGTTCAATAATATTTATATTTATTAAATTTCAAAAACATAATGTCCGACCCAAAAACTCCCCAAATCGTAGTGGAGCCACCCAAGCTGGGTGAAGACGAAAAGCCTCAAGGCAGCCCTGCTGACGGCACCCGCTCAAAACAGGGTGGAAAGCAAAAAAAGGGCAAAGAATTTTCAGCAGCAAAATTCATAACTGAAAGTGACAGTATCATAAGATACTGCACTAGATTCGCCTCAATCCCTATAGAGGATAATACAGAATCAGTTTTAGAAGTCAAGGACAAATCTCTTGACAGATTTTGGACAAGGCTCCAAACGGCATATGACGCAATCATCGAAACTGATGATTCAGACTTGCCAGAAAACTTTAAAGAATCGGCTTATTCAAAGTATGAAAACTGCTTAGACCGTTATGAAGAAACAAAGGCCATGATCTCCGATCAACTAAAACTATTAAGGCCAATTATTGCACCTACTCTACAACGAGTAGAGCTGCCCCAAACACAAAGCAAAGAAACAAATTCAGGCATATATCTCAAAGTGCCGGCCTGTGATACTGAAGTATTTCATGGGGGTTATGAGCAATGGCCGTCGTTCCGAGACATGTTCTCAGCCGTTTACATAAACCACCCAAAGCTATCACAAGCGCAAAAATTATATCATCTAAGAAATAAAACTAAAGGTCAAGCAGGGATAATAGTAAAACAGTTCACACTTAACGATGACAATTTTAATCTGGCTTGGGAAGCGTTAAAAGCTAGATATGAAAATGAAAGGGTATTAGTCGATAAACAAATAACGACATTAATGAACTTGCCCAAAATTCAAAAAGAAACTAGCGAAGAATTTCTCAAATTACAATCAACAGTAACAAACTGTTTGTCGGTTCTAGAAACCCAAAAAATTCCCACGGAAAACTGGGACCCAATTCTGGTCAATATTTGTGCTGCCACATTGCCAGAAAAATCTTTAATTTTATGGGAGCAATCGCTCTCATCCCGCAAAAAATGCCCAACTTGGCAACAAATGAAAGATTTTCTAACCACCCAGTTCGAAATAGCAGAACGGGTAGGTACAAAAGAAACAAAGCCGAAAAATGAAAATAAAAGCTTCTTTAAACCCCAAGCCAGTAACTTTAACTCCCATAACAGGAGTAACTATAATTCAAACAATAAAAGTTTCACCAAAAACCAATCGTTCACATCTGAACAACATAGTTATTTGTCATGCGAACTGTGTAACGGAGGCCATTCAATAAGATCTTGCGAGAAATTTATAAAATTATCAACAAACGAGCGAAATAACTTAGTCAGGACTAAGAAACTCTGTACAAACTGTTTGTCGAATAGTCACCCAGTACAGAGATGTCCGAGTACATACAAGTGCGCATATTGCCAAGGGAGACACCATTCGTTGCTCCATATAAACAATCACAACAACTCTCAAAATAGTCGAACGTTCAATAGAACCACTGGACTAGCGGCAACAGCTAGTCCTGAAAATAACGAAACAGAAAGTCCTGAAAGTTGTCAAGAACAACCATGCTGCTCAAAAGCAGCCAGAATACAAACGCTTCATTCAGAAAATGAAAGCAAAACCTTACTACCTACAGCAATCGTCTCCATCGAACACCGAGGAGAACGATTTAAGCTAAGGGCCTTAATCGATCAAGGATCACAGCGATCTTTTATAGCATCGAAGGTCCAACAAACCTTAAATTTACCAACCAAATCAGCCAACTTTGAAATCTCAGGTATGGGTGGAAGAGTAGTACAAAACTCAAATAAAATCTGCCTCATTACCTTGATGTCTTCAAATGCGGATCAAAGAATAAAAGCACAAGCTATAGTTCTGCCGCGACTAACAAACATGCTCCCAAGCTATAATATAAATAGCGAGCACTGGCAAAAGTTTTCACATCTGAAACTTGCCGATCCCAATTGCCATACCCCCGATCAAATCGACATATTATTGGGAAGCGATCTAATCCCCCAGATAATACTAGAAGGTGTTGAGAAAATCTCCAACAACCTATTAGCCCAAAATACCATCTTTGGATGGATTTTAAGCGGCCAAGTCAAAGAGAAAATCTCTACGTTCACAACGCAAGTGGAAGATATTTCAAACGAAAATCTTAATTCACAATTGAAAAAATTCTGGGAAGTCGAAGAACTCCCTCCAATTCCCGTTACTACAGCTGACGATAAGTATTGTGAAGACTTTTACAAAGCCACAACTACAAGATCAGAGAACGGGCGGTACGTCGTACGACTACCATTTAAACAACAATTTCCTGATACACTCGCCTTAGGTCACTCACGAACCTCAGCTCTACAGCAGTTTCTAAGTATGGAAAGAAACCTACTTAAAAAAGGCGAGCTAAAAACCTCATACGACAATGTTCTTGAGGAGTATCTACAACTTGATCATATGGAATCAGTAAATTCCTATGAAAAAATCACAAAAGGCAAACACGCCTCATTTTATCTTCCACACCACGCGGTTATAAAACCGGAAAAACTTACAACAAAAGTAAGAGTGGTGTTTAATGCATCTAAATGCACAAGCTCAGGTAATTCCCTAAATGATGTTTTATACACGGGACCAACATTACAACCAGATTTAATGCTACTTATACTACAGTGGCGTATGTATAAATACGTTTTCAACGGTGACGTCGAGAAAATGTACAGGCAAATCCTAGTACATGAAGACGACCAAGATTACCAGCGAATTATATTTCGCAATTCACCTAGTAGTCCAATACGCGACTACAAACTAAAAACGGTGACATTTGGCGTAAACTGCGCCCCCTTCCTAGCCATTCGTACATTACACGAACTGGCAAAGGACACAAAAGCTAAATTACCTCTAGCCGCCCCGGTGCTTAGCTCACAAACGTACGTAGACGACATACTGTCGGGAAGCCATAGCCTGCCTTTAGCGTGCGAATCACTAGCTCAAGTTATCGAAGTCCTCGACTCAGCAGGGTTTCCATTAAAAAAGATAACTTCAAATCATCCAGAAATACTGGCAAATATAAAAAAGGAAAATCTCTTAGATACCAATTTTCTAAAATTTGAAAAAGAAAGCACCACCAAAACCTTGGGCATACAATGGAATGCAATATCAGACCAATTTTCATACACTCTTGAGTCGATATCTGCAAAATCCGCAAAAACTAAAAGGCAAATTCTATCCTCTGTGGCGAAACTTTTCGACCCCGCAGGATGGCTTGCGCCAATTATGATTCAAGCAAAGATCTTGATACAAGAATTATGGCTAGATGGAACCGATTGGGACGAAGTGGTTAAACCACTCCGCTTAATAAAATGGTCCCAATTTGCAAATAACCTACATACTATATCCGAGATACAAATACCTCGGTGGGTAAATTTCGCCCCTGATCACCAAGTCGAACTACACGGCTTCTGCGACGCTTCTGAAAAAGCATACTGCGCAGCGATTTATGTGCGAAGTCAGCACAATGGCAAAACTGCCAGCCACTTATTAGTAGCAAAAGGCAAGGTCGCACCCCTCAAGACTGTAAGCCTTCCACGGCTCGAGCTATGCGGCGCACTTCTGCTCGCAAAACTAACCTCGACCGTACAAAAACACCTTTACCTGAGCAATAGGAAATTGTATTTATGGACCGATTCAGAAATCGTCCTAGCATGGTTAGAAAAACCACCACATACGTGGAAAACATACGTGTCAAACCGCACAGCTGAAATAATTGATTTAGTAGGACCAGCAACTTGGCGGCATGTTGCCAGTGCTGATAACCCTGCGGATCTTGGCACAAGAGGCTGCAAACCATTGCACTTAACAACCACCACACTTTGGTGGAACGGCCCAAGCTGGCTAGTAGAACCACAAGAAGCGTGGCCAAAATCACCTGCACGAAATATCATAGCCCCAGAAAGTCGAAAAATCGAAGGCTTTCATGCCACTCTGGAGGACACGGATATCCTAGAGCGATTTTCGTCGTTCCCCCGAGCCTTAAGGGTAATAGCGTATATGTTTCAATTTGTAAATCGCTTAAAGAACAAAGTGCAAGGAATATCTAATACCGAAAGCTATGCTCTAACGCATCAAGAGTTGCAGCGGGCAAAAATAGCTCTAATCAAGTCCACGCAAACTCGATACTATAACAGTGAACGAACACTGCTAATGGGGTCAAAACCTATTGACAAAAAGAGCGCTCTATTAGTGCTTAACCCCTTTGTAGACTCGAAAGGACTGATTCGCGCCAACGGAAGGCTAGCGAACTCCAGCCTGAGCTACAATGAGCGGCATCCCATAATAATACCTGAAAAATCAGCATTTGCCATGCTTTTTATTAATTATCTTCACCTTTTAATGGTACACGCCGAACACCGGCTAATGCAACAAATGATCCGACAAGAATTTTATATACCACGACTAAAGCCTCTGATCAAAAAATGCATCTTTACGTGTAAAGTCTGTACGCTACATAAGCAAAAGATGCGCACGCAGATCATGGCAGCTCTACCACCTGAACGCTGCAATTTTTCTCTGCCTTTCACCATCACGGGTGTTGATTTTGCCGGACCTTTCCAGTTAAAGGCCTCGATGCTAAGGTCATCTACCATAACGAAAGGTTACGTGGCTGTTTTTGTATGCTTTACGACAAAAGCCGTGCACTTAGAGTTATGTTCCGATCTGACAACGTCAGCTTTCCTCGCGGCATTTACACGCTTTGTCGGACGGCGAGGATTTCCCTCCAAAATCATGAGCGACAACGGTAAAACCTTCATCGGTGCCCAACGCGCAACCGAAAAGGAGTTCGTACAGTTCGCAAAGGAAGTCTCGCCGCATGTCATTGAAAAATATGCACCTCAAGGCATTAATTGGCAATTCATCCCCCCGAGCGCCCCACATATGGGTGGACTATGGGAATCAGCTGTTAAAAGCTTTAAAACACATTTTAAAAAAGCCGCTGGCAATCATAAATTTACATTTGAAGAGTTCACAACGCTACTCATACGAGTTGAAGCCGTCCTAAATTCACGACCGCTATCAGCGCTCTCGCAAGATCCCTCCGACTTTACAGCCCTCACACCTGGGCATTTTCTTAGAGGAGCTCCACTTCTGGCTATACCAGAACCAAACGTGGACTCGCTCTCCCTCATAAATCGATGGGAACGAATCAAAATTCTCCATCATGAATTTAGTCGCCGATGGAAGGAGGAATATCTCAAAGACCTCCATAAAAGATATCGGTGGAAAAACACTCAAGAAGCTCCAAAAATTGGAGAATGCGTCCTAATTCATGACGACTGCCTCCCACCTACCGAATGGCGGCTAGCCCGCATCGAAAGGGTACACTACGGTTCCGACGGTCACATCCGGGTAGTTGACCTACGTACACAAACCGGAATGTTAACGCGACCGCTCGTCAAACTATGCTTTTTGCCAACCGAGTCTAATACAAACTAATTTCAATCGCGCGAATAGCTAAAAATCGATAATTCTCGCATCCAATCAAATAAAGGCAATGCATCCACCAAGCGATGCTACCCCCAAAAGTTAAAATCTTACTCCTAAAGAGGTGGCTCGAAGGACTAGATTCCTGAAAATCGTGAATAATACCCTCTTACATCGCAAAGAAAACCGCTTATAATAAATACCTAAAGCCTTATATAAGAAATACATATGTAGATATACATAGTGCTCAAATTAAGCACCCCAAATGCCTTTATAAAACACTAAAGTCCATTATCTTTTTAAAACAGATGCCAACAAACATGGAAGTTGATGCAGTCGTTCCGACACCATCCATCCGCTCTGCGGTTACCGTGCCACGAGCACGCGCAACACCAGTTGCACCTCCGCGCGCCAACGCTCCATGTGCAACAGCTGCACCGTCGCCAGCACCACGTAGGGCTGCGAATGAGTCCGATACCGCGGACACTATAGAATCGTCCCCAAGGGATCCTGCGGCGGCACATAACGTTCGTTGCCCACTGTGTCGTCGCCCACACGCGTTGCGTCTGTGTGGCATCTTTAAGGCTATGCAGCCGCTACAACGGCAGCAGATAGCGCAAGCGCATGGCTACTGCCTCAATTGCTTGGCCTTGTGGCACACCACTGAAGCGTGCACCTCTCAAATGTTGTGCCAGCTGTGCGACAGACCACATCACACGCTCCTGCACCGGACCGCCAGACGTAGCGCCCCAGCAGCACCGCCTTCACGCACCAACGCGCGACAAAGATCGCAACCACGAGCGATACACAACAACGCGCGACCAAGAGCGCAACCACCACGCGCCGCCCAACCTCGGCGCACAGCATGGCACCCGAGTCAGCGTCAACAGACGTGGGGTCATCCGGGTGCTCGTTATCGCACCCCAGCAACATCGTCGTATCAGCACCCTCCTAGGCAACGAAACCGACGCCCAACCGGGCTAAGCAACGTGGTTGAAACATTGCAGCAACTGGAGAGACTGCTAGGCTGAGCACTCGCCTAGGGGGGCCGGGATGGCTAACTTAGCCGTAACCACCGCCGTGATCGCAGCAACCCTGCGCCCACTTATTTCACCACAACTCACACGCACACTAACACAATCACACATACACCAAATGTCAACACCAAAAACGCCCACACTTTACAAAAAAAACATTACAATTGTTCAAACTTTTGTACCCGCCACACGGTTTACTTTTGCGCTCCCGCCAATTAAAGTTTAATTTATATTTAAAAATCAAATATCAAATAATTTTTTATTTATCAAGTGAAAAGGTGAGTGCAGTGAAGTGAAGTGTACCCAATTATATAAGATGAGATAATGGAACTGAATACACTTTACAAAAATTAGATAGTTTTTTTTAAAAGAGGAAGGTATCAAGGATGAATATTCAGTAGAATATACACCCCAGCAAAACAGGGTTGCGGAAAGGAAAAATCGAACATTAACCGAAATGGCACGATGTATGCTGAAAC
This sequence comes from Campiglossa producta, assembly GCA_964058755.1. Lineage (NCBI taxonomy): Eukaryota > Metazoa > Arthropoda > Insecta > Diptera > Tephritidae > Campiglossa > Campiglossa producta. Next base: position 18,397 of record CAXKVI010000311.1, read on the forward strand.
AGACGGGTTTGTAATCGAATTGGGTAATTTTTCGAGGTGAATACACACTAAACTCCTCGCGGAAGTTTACCGAATTTGTGTAAACTTCGTTCCATAAAAATTTTGACAGTTCCCTGCAGTCAACTTAACTAGTTTTATACTAATCAAATACCACTCAGCCAGGCGGCCTCAACTAGTTCGAGTTCTGTAATTTTTCCATATTAGCAACTGGTATTTTTAACACGGCGATGTCCTACGAGATGGAAATTGTCCTTCTCTGCATCAGAACCATACCAATTGGCTACCATTTAAGATACTAGTTCGTAGGATCAGGATCGTACCAGTTGAAAGAATAGTTCATATATACATCAGAATCATACCAGCTGGCAGACTAGTTCATATATACATCAGATTCATACTAGTTGAAAGACTAGTTCATATATACATCAGATTCATACTAGTTGAAAGACTAGTTCATATATGCATCAGAATCATACCAGTTGACAGACTAGTTCATATATGCATCAGAATCATACAGTTGGCAGATTAGTTCATATATGCATCAGAATCATACCTGTTGACAGACTACTTCTTATTTGCATCAGAATCATACCAGTTGACAGACTAGTTCATATATGCATCAGAATCATACCAATTAACAGACTAGTTAAAAAAATCATCGGAATCATACCAGTTGTCATACAATACAAATTACAATAGTTCATATATGCGTCAGAATCATACCAGTTGATATAGTAGTTCATTTATGCATCAGAATCATACCAGTTGACATACCAGTTCACTTATGCATCATAATCATATCAGTTGACATACTAGTTAAAATTTGCATCAGAAATATACCATTTGACATACTAGTTCATATATGCATCAGAATATTACCAGTTGACATACTAGTTCATATATACATCATAATCATACCAGTTGACATACTGCTCAGTCTATGCGGCAGGACATCCCTGCAGTCAACTTAACTAGTTTTATACTAATCAAATACCAGTCAGCCAGGCGGCCTCAACTAGTTCGAGTTCTGTAATTTTTCCATATTAGCAACTGGTATTTTTAACACGGCGATGTCCTACGAGATGGCAATTGTCCTTCTCTGCATCAGCACCATACCAATTGGCTGACTAGTCAGTCTCTGCATCAGGAATATACCAGTTGATATACTTGTTATTATACACATCAGTATCATACCATTTAAGATACTAGTTCGTATATACGTCAGGATCGTACCAGTTGAAAGAATAGTTCATATATACATCAGAATCATTCTAGTTGAAAGACTAGTTCATATATGAATCAGAATCATACCAGTTGACAGACTAGTTCATATATGCATCAGAATCATACCTGTTGACAGACTACTTCTTATTTGCATCAGAATCATATCAGTTGACAGACTAGTTCATATATGCATCGGAATCATACCAATTAACAGACTAGTTAAAAAATCATCGGAATCATACCAGTTGTCATACTAGTTCATATATGCGTCAGAATCATACCAGTTGATATAGTAGTTCATTTATGCATCAGAATCATACCAGTTGACATACCAGTTCACTTATGCATCATAATCATATCAGTTGACATACTAGTTCAAATTTGCATCAGAAATATACCATTTGACATACTAGTTCATATATGCATCAGAATATTACCAGTTGACATACTAGTTCATATATACATCAGAATCCTACCAGTTGACATACTGCTCAGTCTATGCGGCAGGACATACTAATCATTATGCCCATTCAGATCGTACCACTTGTCGTACTAGTCCATTAATTTGACATTCATTCCAGTTGGTATACTAGTCGGTCTATGCACCAGTATCATAGTCAGCCTCTACATCAGCAATATACCAGTTTATTCTTTAGAAAGGAGCGACTATTTGTATTTACCCAAACACGAAAAAGCATCTGTGAATTACAAGGTAAAAAAGAAGCAGTTACAAGAGAAAAAGAAAAGCAATTGTCCTCTTCTGCATCAGCACCATACCAATTGGTATACTAGTCAGCCTCTGCATCAGCATTATACCAGTTTATATACTAGTTCATACACAGCCAAAAATGAGCTAAAGGCTCTGAGTTCGATTCTCGGTAAAGTTGACACAAGTTTTTTTTCTATATTTTTTAAATTATGTTGTTTATTGTATTTTTAATTTAATTATTGAATTCAACTTGCAATGGCTCCTTTCAAATTCCGCGTTCGTCAAGTTTGATTATATAGGTGAAGGCCCAATTGCATTCAACTTTGTAGGATTCACTTTCATTCAAAGTTTTTTAAACGTAAAGCGAAGCGAAACTTTTGCAAATGCTCAAAAACGAGGCGCGCATTTGTCAAAGTTTTATGTAATTGGGGCTTTGGAGTTGTATTTTTAAGTAAGGTAAATTAAGGTTACTCAAGGTTAAGTTTGTCGTCCACTGCGGAGTTCCGGTCCCATATATATATATAGATAAAAGTAAGTCTTATTTTTACATCAAAAAGAGTCAAAGTAAGACTGCTTTCATGCTGGGCCATACACTCGAGTTAAAGGAGCATTGTTAGAGTCAATTTATATTGTTGTTGTTAATATACCGCTTAAGACCGGGCAGTTGCAGATGAGGTACTTCACCGTTTCCTCTTCCTCATCATCTTTGCAGCTCCTACAGCATCGTCGATAGGGCACACCTTCTGCGTGCCTACCAATAAGGCCGTGCCCAGTTAGAACACCTATTAATATGGAGATTTCTCTCCTTCTTAGGGCGTGAATGCCTCTAGATCTTTTATGATGACATTTCGGCCAGGTTTGTTTGGATGTCCGGCACCTTGGGGATTGTTGCCACATTTCGTTGGCTTGGAGTACACACTCCGTCAAGCCAACGAAAGGTAGCAACAAACCCAAGGGTGCCGGACATCCAAACAAACCTGGCCAAAATGGGATTATAAAAGATCTAGAGGGCTCATAAAAGATCTGAATACAGTTACTTCAACAAAAAACACCGTTCAAACAACCAAAATTTGGTCAACTTCAGGATAACAGCACGAGATTGCTGATTGTACCAGTGCCTTTTTTCTGTGTATATACACAAGAAATATAGCAGTTGACATACTAGAACATATATACATCAGCATCATATTTGTATTTACCCAAACACGAAAAAGCATCTGTCAATTACAAGAGAAAAAAAGAAGCAAACCAAAAATTTCAAATAATGTTTGCATAGTACCATGTACTACAATAGATCGTACTAATGGTTGCGGTGTAATAAGGCCTTATAGTAATAATGTAGTATGAAATGGAATTTTTCTAATTAGTATTTTTCTAAAATAGATTAGACTTTTTCTGACTACACCTTTTTCAGTTTATATTCAGAAAGTAACACTTTATACTTAGAAAATTACAATTCATATTCAGGATTTCCATTTGATATTCAGAAAAATACAATTGACATTCAGAAAATTACAATTGATATTCAGAAAACTTTCTGAATATAAACTGAAAAAGGTGTAGTATAATTTCAACCCGAGATTCATACATACTTGCATACTAGTACGAACCAGGATTTTTGTGACTAGTATGATTTCGTCCAGCAAATTATAGTTTTATACTAGTATGTTTTCTGATTAGATTGGCATTTATTGGTTTAAGGGTAATCAGCAAAGAACTAGTATAAAAACATCCATAAAATGTATAGTAAACGAGCTAGGTGTCTGCTGAGTAGTTTGGAATTGATTAGTTCAGAATTAACTGGTATGAATACAGCACAAAATGTTTAGGCGTAGAACTATAATGTTGCTGAGTAGTTGGCATTGGCTTGTTTAAAGCTAATCAGAAATGAACTAGTATGAATACACCACAAAATGGACAATCAATGAACTACATTGTTTTCCGAGTAGTTTGGCAATGACTGGCTTAAAGGAAATCAGAAATGAACTAGTATGAATACACCACAAAATGCATAGTCAATGAACTAGAATTTTCGCTGAGTAGTTTGGAATTGAATGGTTTAAAGCTAATCAACAATGAACTGGTATGCATATGCCACAAAATGCATAGTCAATGAACTATATTGTTTGCTGAGTAGTTCGACATTGACTGGTTTAAAGCTGATCAGAATAGAACTAGTATAAATACACCACAAAATGTATAGTCAATGAACTATATTGTTTGCTGAGTAGTTTGGCCTTGACTGGTTTGAAGCTAATCAGCAATGAACTAGTATAAATACACCACAAAATGCATGGTCAATGAACTATATTGTTTGCTGAGTAGTTGGACATTGACTGGTTTAAAGGTGATCAGAAATATACTAGTATGAATACACCACAAAATGCATAGTGAATGAACTAGAATTTTCGCTGAGTAGTTTGGCATTGAATGGTTTAAAGCTAATCAACAATGAACTAGTATAAATACACCACAAAATGTATGGTCAATGAACTATATTGTTTGCTGAGTAGTTGGACATTGACTGGTTTGAAGCTAATCAGCAATTAACTAGTATAAATACACCACAAAATGTATAGTCAATGAACTATATTATTTGCTGAGTAGTTGGACATTGACTGGTTTAAAGGTGATCAGAAATGAACTAGTATGAATACACCACAAAATGTTTTGTCAGTGAACTATATTGTTTGCTGAGTAGTTCGACATTGACTGATTTAAAGCTGATCAGAAATGAACTAGTATAAATACACCACAAAATGTATAGTCAATGAACTATATTGTTTGCTGAGTAGTTTGGCCTTGACTGGTTTGAAGCTAATCAGCAATGAACTAGTATAAATACACCACAAAATGTATGGTCAATGAACTATATTGTTTGCTGAGTAGTTGGACATTGACTGGTTTGAAGCTAATCAGCAATTAACTAGTATAAATACACCACAAAATGTATAGTCAATGAACTATATTATTTGCTGAGTAGTTGGACATTGACTGGTTTAAAGGTGATCAGAAATGAACTAGTATGAATACACCACAAAATGCTTTGTCAGTGAACTATATTGTTTGCTGAGTAGATCGACATTGACTGGTTTAAAGGTGTTCAGAAGTGAACTAGTATGAATACACCACAAACTGTATAGTCATTGAACTATATTGCTTGCTGAGTAGTTTGGCCTTGACTGGTTTGAAGCTTATCAGCAATGAACTAGTATAAATACACCACAAAATGTATAGTCAATGAACTAGAATTTTCGCTGAGTAGTTTGGCATTGACTGGTTATAAAACTAATCAACAATGAACTGGTATGCATATGCCACAAAATGGTTAGTCAATGAACTAGTATGTTTGCTGAGTAGTTCGGTATTTGACTACAGGGGATGTTCCAATATGCGAGATTTGTATTCAAGGAAAGCATGTTCAAGCTCCATATCCAATATCATTGTTTAAGAGTAAGAATATTCTTGAGCTTGTACATAGCGACGTTTGCGGACCTATGCGAATAAACTCAATTGGAGGTTCGCGCTATTTCGTCACGTTTATTGACGATAAAACTAAATGGTCCGAGGTATATTTCATGAAACATAAGAATGAAGTTGTAGATAAATTTAAAGAATACAAGAATTTAGTAGAAAAGCAAACAGGGCAGAAAATCAAAAGTTTAAGATCAGATAATGGAACTGAATACACTTTACAAAAATTAGAGAGTTTTTTAAAAGAGGAAGGTATCAAGCATGAATATTCAGTAGAATATACACCCCAGCAAAACGGGGTTGCGAAAGGAAAAATTGAATATTAACCGAAATGGCACGATGTATGCTGATACAGTCGGGTTTGTCTGGTGGTTTCTGGGCAGAAGCTGTTTTAACAGCAAATTACATTAGAAACAGGTGCCCATCGCGAAGTCTAGACGGACAAATACTATACACATTATGGTCAGGTCGCATTCCTGTTGTAAGTTATTTTAAGAAATTCGGTTCGGTAGCTTACATGTTAGATAAAAGAGGAAACAAAGGCAAATTTGAATCTAAATCTGGCATATGTATTTTCATTGGCTACTCTACACAGTCAAAGGCTTATAGGATGTGGTCTCCTGAGACTAAACAAATTTTCCGAAGTCGATATGTATTATTTGCCGAATGTTTTCAGAAAGGAGACATGGAATGTGCAGATTTCATAGACCCAGATTATTGGAAAGAAAACAAGATAGAAATAAATTTTAAAGAAGAGAAGCCTCAGAGTAGTGAAATAGGAAAACACGAATACAAAATACAGAATAATTTAGTGCTAAATGAAAGTAGCGAATCGGAACAAGAATTTCAAACTCCTCAAACATCCAAAAGAGGTCCTGGACGACCTAAAAAATTGTTAACAGGGAAGCGCGGTAGGCCAAGAAAATTGTTTAACACCAGAAATGAAGAAACAGATGGTGGTAATTTCAGTTTTGCTCGTTTAGCAGAGGCAACGATCCGTTGACTATTAAATAAGCACTTTCGAGTAACGATGCCTACGAATGGAAGGAAGCAATGCGAAATGAGTTTGATGCGCTAAAAAAGAACGAAACTTGGGAAATTGTTGAACGTCCGAAAGCGAAGAAAACTGTAAAATGTAAATGGGTTTTGCGTACTAAATTAAAAACTGATGGGTCCATTGAACGAAGAAAAGCTCGATTAGTGGCTAAAGGTTTTACCCAAAAGCCAGGTATTGACTACAACGAAACGTTTTCCCCTGTAGCTAGAATAGGTTCAGTTAGAATGGTGATGGCACTCGCGGTAGGATTGGGGCTGCATTTACACCAATTAGATTTTGTTAGCGCATATCTGACCCGGGAAATCGAAGAAGAGATATATATACCGGAGAATTTGAACGAAATACTTGATGAAAAAAAAGCTGAGTACTTGGGAAATAAGGTTTGCAAAATTAAAGAAGCGTTATATGGACTCAAACAATCGGGAAGGCAATGGTATAAGAAATTGGATGAAAAACTAAAAGAACTAAGTTTAAGACCACTAAAAACAGATTCTTGTGTTTATACGAAGAAGGTAGATAGTTATATCGTTATCGTAACAATCTACGTTGATGATATTATATTAGCATCAAATATTGTCCATGAATTAGAAAAATTAAAACTAGAACTTTCCAAATCATTTGAAATGAAAGATCTTGGAATTTTAAACTACTGTTTGGGAATCGAATTTAATTGTGATTTTGAGAAAAATCAGACTTTAATGACACAAACTAAATATATTAAAAATATTTTAAATCGTTTTAGTATGAATGACTGTAGAGCAGTTAATACTCCAATGAACGTAGACGAAAAGCTTTGTAAGGATATGTAATGGGAAGTCTTATGTATTTAGCTGTATCAACTCGTCCTGACATTGCACATGCTGTAAGCGTTCTTAGCCAGTTTAATTCAAATTTTGGAAAAGATCACTGGATAGCAGCAAAGCGAGTTTTACGTTATCTAAAAGGAACACAACAAAAAGGACTACTATTTCAAAAAAGCGGTAAAAATCTGACAGGCTACGCAGATGCTGATTGGGGATCTAACGTTTTCAAATTTGGTAATACAGCAATTAGTTGGGAATCACGAAAACAAAGAACAGTTGCTATGTACGGAAGTTGAATATATGGCAATATCAGAATCAACGAAGGAAGCCATATACCTTAGAAGTTTCCTATATGAAATATTTCATACACAAGAGCCCACTATAATAATTAAAGACAATCAAAGCGCTGGTAGACTTTGTCAGAATCCAGTTTTTCATAAAAATCGAAGAGCTTGAAATGCTAGCCAGCAGAAGCAACGCCCGAAAATTTTATCTCTGCCCAATCCATAAGAAGGGCGATCCGCAAACTATCGTGGAATCAGCCTATTAAGTATCGCATATAAGGTCCCATCAAGCGTATTGTGCGAAAGACTGAAGCCTGACGTAAACCGACTGATTGGACCTTATCAGTGTGGCTTCAGACCTGGTAAATCTACCATCGACCAGATTTTTACAATACGCCAAATCTTGGAAAAAACCCGTGAGAAAAGGATCGACACACACCATCTCTTTGTTGATTTTAAAGCCGCCTTCGACAGCACGAAAAGGAGTTGCCTATACGCCGCTATGTCTGATTTTGGTTTCCAAACAAAACTTATACGGCTATGCAAAATGACGCTGAACAACACCACCAGCTCGGTTAGAATTGGGAAGGACCTCTCCGAGCCGTACGAAACTAAACGAGATTTCAGGCAGGGCGATCCCCTATCGTGCGATTTCTTTAATTTAATGCTGGAGATAATAATACTAGCTGCAGAACTTAACCGCGCTGGAACAATATATTACAAGAGCGTACAACTGTTGGCGTATGCCGACGACATCGACATCATACTCCAAATTAGAAAAGGAAGCGGAAAACATGGGTTTGGTGGTGAACGAAGGTAAAACGAAGTACCTGCTGGCATCAAGCAAAGAGTCAGCGCATTCGCGCCTTGGCAACCACGCCACTGTTGGCAGCCATAATTTCGAGATAGTAAGGGACTTTGTATACCTGGGAAGCAGCATTACTACCAACAACAATGTAAGCCTGGAAATCCATAGAAGGATAACTCTTGCAAACAAATGCTACTTTGGGCTGAGTAGGCAATTTAGAAGTAAAGTCCTCTCTCGACGAACAAAAACAACACTCTATAAGTCACTTATCGTACCCGTCCTGCTATATGGTGCAGAAGCATGGACACTGGCCGCATCTGATGAGGCGGCTCTGGGAGTATTCGAGAGAAAAATTCTTCGAAAGATTTATGGACCCCTAAAAGTTGGCGACGGCGAGTACCGAAGAAGATATAATGAAGAGCTGTATGAGTTTACGCAGACGTGGACATAGTTCAGCGAATTAAAACCCAGCGGCTCCGCTGGCTTGGACACGTGGTGCGAATGAACGAGGACGCTCCGGCCCGGAAGGTATTTTTAACGGCACCCGCCGGTGGAAGTAGAGAAAGAGGGAGACCACCACTTCGATGGCAGGACCAAGTAGAGGTCGCGGGGTCTCTAATTGGCGCTAGTTGGCTCAACAAAGAACCGACTGGCGTAACATGTTGGACGGCCAAAATCGCCTAGGCGGTTAAAGGCTATTTTAAGTAAGTAAGTAAGTTAAGTAAGTTTTTCATAACAGAATGAAACACATTGACATTCGTTATCATTTTATACGAGAAGCAATTGAAAGTGGAGATGTGCAGATTGAATACGTCGATACTAACAATATGCCAGCAGATATATTAACAAAAGCAATATCCCATTTGAAACATGAAAATTGTACAAACATGATGGGCCTAAATAATTCCAAATAAATTTTTATGTTTTGTTTGTCATTTGAGGGGAGGTGTTGGAGCATACTACTCATAATAAGTACTTTCAAATGAACAACTTAGTTATAATAACATTCCTAGATCATAGTAAACATTGTTTGTATATGTTATATAATGTTCTGAATAAAAATTTTATTCGTCTCTCAAACATTAAACCTACAATAATGCATTGTCAGCGAAACCTGAACGATGGTGAAAATTTCAAAACCACAGCTTAATGGAAAGTTACTTCAAAATCCAAAGCAAAATCTCTGGAAATGAAACTTTTCAAATGTGCCGTGTGCTACCTATCGGAATTATTTTTTTGTTATATTGCGTGGGGCCAGAAAACTAAACGATGATGAAAATTTCAAGATTCTACCTCAACGGGAAGTTCGTTGAAAAACAAATTAATCGACACCGAAAACAGACCTTCGCATTTCTTAAATAGAGCGACTCAAGCGCCACCTAGCGGGTCCAATTTTTTTTGGAACCTTTGGAAATGGATTAAGTAATACACACGCTAAATATCAGGTAAATCGGTCCATAATTAGGATTATCAGTTTTTATTACCCCGATCTCAGCTCCACCTAGCGGAATTTTTTTTAGGAGAATATTTCTTTTCATAGTAGTAATACATGTTCCGAATTTCAGCGAAATCGGACCATAAATGCGATTTTTGAAAATATAGCGACCTATCGGAATTTTTTTTTTTTCATTATATTGCATTGCCATCGCGACCTGTACTGTGTTTATGTAACTCAATTCGATCGATCGTCTCGACTGAAATAGTCGATTTGACGTCATTTTGACGTCACACTCATTTTTTTTGTTTCTGTAAAAAAAAAATTATTTTGTTGACATTAAAACCGAGAATTTTGTCGATTTTTTACAGAAACAGGGTACAGAACGGTGGTGAAAATTTCAAGACCCTAGCACAACAGGAAGTTGATTCAAAATCGAATGCAAAAATCCGGGCACAATTACGACGAAAGCGACCTAATAAAAACATTTTAAAAAGTAAAAGTTTTCGTTGTTGGCGCTAACCGGCCAAACGCGTTGAAGGATTTTCACCATGTTTTGCCAGGTGATCTGTTTTTTCGTTCGACATATAGAAATAATAAAAGAAGAGTAAAAAAGGCTTCTGTCTTTCCTTGGTAGAATTGACCAATTTTCTTAAAAAAAACTAGTTGAAATTCTTATTTACAGCTGTGCATAGTGTATAAGTTATAACTCATTAAACCATTAAGGTTCTTGCTGGGCAATTCTAAAAGTGAAACACAGACAGGTTTGATATTTTGAGGAACTGTGGATTGTATTGTTCGGCAAATGAACCCTAATATGATGAAATTCCAAATTTGGAAAATGAGATTTGTATGAAAAAAGGGCGTAAAGGGTGTAAATGTACTATTAGTCTATCCGTGTTTGGAATATTCCGTGAACTTTACTCAAACAAACACTAAACTTACACACAAGGTTTGGTAATGGTATGGTAATGGTATGGTAATGGTATGGTAATGGTATGGTAATGGTATGGTAATGGTATGGTAATGGTATGGTAATGGTATGGTAATGGTATGGTAATGGTATGGTAATGGTATGGTAATGGTATGGTAATGGTATGGTAATGGTATGGTAATGGTATGGTAATGGTATGGTAATGGTATGGTATGGTAATGGTATGGTAATGGTATGGTAATGGTATGTTAATGGTATGGTAATGGTATGGTAATGGTATGGTAATGGTATGGTAATGGTATGGTAATGGTATGGTAATGGTATGGTAATGGTATGGTAATGGTATGGTAATGGTATGGTAATGGTATGGTAATGGTATGGTAATGGTATGGTAATGGTATGGTAATGGTATGGTAATGGTATGGTAATGGTATGGTAATGGTATGGTAATGGTATGGTAATGGTATGGTAATGGTATGGTAATGGTATGGTAATGGTATGGTAATGGTATGGTAATGGTATGGTAATGGTATGGTAATGGTATGGTAATGGTATGGTAATGGTATGGTAATGGTATGGTAATGGTATGGCAATGGTATGGTAATGGTATGGTAATGGTATGGTAATGGTATGGTAATGGTATGGTAATGGTATGGTAATGGTATGGTAATGGTATGGTAATGGTATGGTAATGGTATGGTAATGGTATGGTAATGGTATGGTAATGGTATGGTAATGGTATGGTAATGGTATGGTAATGGTATGGTAATGGTATGGTAATGGTATGGTAATGGTATGGTAATGGTATGGTAATGGTATGGTAATGGTATGGTAATGGTATGGTAATGGTATGGTAATGGTATGGTAATGGTATGGTAATGGTATGGTAATGGTATGGTAATGGTATGGTAATGGTATGGTAATGGTATGGTAATGGTATGGTAATGGTATGGTAATGGTATGGTAATGGTATGGTAATGGTATGGTAATGGTATGGTAATGGTATGGTAATGGTATGGTAATGGTATGGTAATGGTATGGTAATGGTATGGTAATGGTATGGTAATGGTATGGTAATGGTATGGTAATGGTATGGTAATGGTATGGTAATGGTATGGTAATGGTATGGTAATGGTATGGTAATGGTATGGTAATGGTATGGTAATGGTATGGTAATGGTATGGTAATGGTATGGTAATGGTATGGTAATGGTATGGCCACGGTTTATAACGAGAAATCTCGTCTCTCTCTTTTCTTTTCACAAAATCATAAATTCGACCGCGGTGTCTGAGCCAACGCTGCGTGCCAAGAAACCACAGTCGAGTTTATTCAGTAATGGTATGGTAATGGTATGGTAATGGTATTTTAATGGTATGGTAATGGTATGGTAATGGTATGGTAATGGTATGGTAATGGTATGGTAATGGTATGGTAATGGTATGGTAATGGTATGGTAATGGTATGGTAATGGTATGGTAATGGTATGGTAATGGTATGGTAATGGTATGGTAATGGTATGGTAATGGTATGGTAATGGTATGGTAATGGTATGGTAATGGTATGGTAATGGTATGGTAATGGTATGGTAATGGTATGGTAATGGTATGATAATGGTATGGTAATGGTATGGTAATGGTATGGTAATGGTATGGTAATGGTATGGTAATGGTATGGTAATGGTATGGTAATGGTATGGTAATGGTATGGTAATGGTATGGTAATGGTATGGTAATGGTATGGTAATGGTATGGTAATGGTATGGTAATGGTATGGTAATGGAATGGTAATGGTATGGTAATGGTATGGTAATGGTATGGTAATGGTATGGTAATGGTATGGTAATGGTATGGTAATGGTATGGTAATGGTATGGTAATGGTATGGTAATGGTATGGTAATGGTATGGTAATGGTATGGTAATGGTATGGTAATGGTATGGTAATGGTATGGTAATGGTATGGTAATGGTATGGTAATGGTATGGTAATGGTATGGTAATGGTATGGTAATGGTATGGTAATGGTATGGTAATGGTATGGTAATGGTATGGTAATGGTATGGTAATGGTATGGTAATGGTATGGTAATGGTATGGTAATGGTATGGTAATGGTATGGTAATGGTATGGTAATGGTATGGTAATGGTATGGTAATGTGGTATGGTAATGGTATGGTAATGGTATGGTAATGGTATGGTAATGGTATGGTAATGGTATGGTAATGGTATGGTAATGGTATGGTAATGGTATGGTAATGGTATGGTAATGGTATGGTAATGGTATGGTAATGGTATGGTAATGGTATGGTAATGGTATGGTAATGGTATGGTAATGGTATGGTAATGGTATGGTAATGGTATGGTAATGGTATGGTAATGGTATGGTAATGGTATGGTAATGGTATGGTAATGGTATGGTAATGGTATGGTAATGGTATGGTAATGGTATGGTAATGGTATGGTAATGGTATGGTAATGGTATGGTAATGGTATGGTAATGGTATGGTAATGGTATGGTAATGGTATGGTAATGGTATGGTAATGGTATGGTAATGTTGGTAATGGTATGGTAATGGTATGGTAATGGTATGGTAATGGTATGGTAATGGTATGGTAATGGTATGGTAATGGTATGGTAATGGTATGGTAATGTATGGTAATGGTATGGTAATGGTATGGTAATGGTATGGTAATGGTATGGTAATGGTATGGTAATGGTATGGTAATGGTATGGTAATGGTATGGTAATGGTATGGTAATGGTATGGTAATGGTATGGTAATGGTATGGTATGGTATGGTATGGTAATGGTATGGTAATGGTATGGTAATGGTATGGTAATGGTATGGTAATGGTATGGTAATGGTATGGTAATGGTATGGTAATGGTATGGTAATGGTATGGTAATGGTATGGTAATGGTATGGTAATGGTATGGTAATGGTATGGTAATGGTATGGTAATGGTATGGTAATGGTATGGTAATGGTATGGTAATGGTATGGTAATGGTATGGTAATGGTATGGTAATGGTATGGTAATGGTATGGTAATGGTATGGTAATGGTATGGTAATGGTATGGTAATGGTATGGTAATGGTATGGTAATGGTATGGTAATGGTATGGGTAATGGTATGGTAATGGTATGGTAATGGTATGGTAATGGTATGGTAATGGTATGGTAATGGTATGGTAATGGTATGGTAATGGTATGGTAATGGTATGGTAATGGTATGGTAATGGTATGGTAATGGTATGGTAATGGTATGGATGGTAATGGTATGGTAATGGTATGGTAATGGTATGGTAATGGTATGGTAATGGTATGGTAATGGTATGGTAATGGTATGGTAATGGTATGGTAATGGTATGGTAATGGTATGGTAATGGTATGGTAATGGTATGGTAATGGTATGGTAATGGTATGGTAATGGTATGGTAATGGTATGGTAATGGTATGGTAATGGTGGTAATGGTATGGTAATGGTATGGTAATGGTATGGTAATGGTATGGTAATGGTATGGTAATGGTATGGTAATGGTATGGTAATGGTATGGTAATGGTATGGTAATGGTATGGTAATGGTATGGTAATGGTATGGTAATGGTATGGTAATGGTATGGTAATGGTATGGTAATGGTATGGTAATGGTATGGTAATGGTATGGTAATGGTATGGTAATGGTATGGTAATGGTATGGTAATGGTATGGTAATGGTATGGTAATGTAGGTAATGGTATGGTAATGGTATGGTAATGGTATGGTAATGGTATGGTAATGGTATGGTAATGGTATGGTAAATGGGGTATGGTAGGTATGGTAATGGTATGGTAATGGTATGGTAATGTATGGTAATGGTATGGTAATGGTATGGTAATGGTATGGTAATGGTATGGTACATGGTATGGTAATGGTATGGTAATGGTATGGTATAATGGTATGGTAATGGTATGGTAATGGTATTATAGGTAATGGTATGGTAATGGTATGGTAAGGATGGTCTGGTCGACTGACCTGGTAATGCTACTGGTAATGTCCACTGGTAATGTACAGGTACCTGTCATGGTCACTGTAACTGGTCAATGTCATGGTTGGTATGGTAATGGTATGGTAATGGTATGGTAATGGTATGGTAATGGTATGGTAATGGTATGGTAATGGTATGGTAATGGTATGGTAATGGTATGGTAATGGTATGGTAATGGTATGGTAATGGTATGGTAATGGTATGGTAATGGTATGGTAATGGTATGGTAATGGTATGGTAATGGTATGGTAATGGTATGGTAATGGTATGGTAATGGTATGGTAATGGTATGGTAATGGTATGGTAATGGTATGGTAATGTATGGTAATGGTATGGTAATGGTATGGTAATGTATGGTAATGGTATGGTAATGGTATGGTAATGGTATGGTAATGGTATGGTAATGGTATGGTAATGGTATGGTAATGGTATGGTAATGGTATGGTAATGGTATGGTAATGGTATGGTAATGGTATGGTAATGGTATGGTAATGGTATGGTAATGGTATGGTAATGGTATGGTAATGTATGGTAATGGTATGGTAATGGTATGGTAATGTATGGTAATGGTATGGTAATGGTATGGTAATGGTATGGTAATGGTATGGTAATGGTATGGTAATGGTATGGTAATGGTAATGGTATGGTAATGGTTGGTAATGGTATGGTAATGGTATGGTAATGGTATGGTAATGGTATGGTAATGGTATGGTAATGGTATGGTAATGGTATGGTAATGGTATGGTAATGGTATGGTAATGGTATGGTAATGGTATGGTAATGGTATGGTAATGGTATGGTAATGGTATGGTAATGGTATGGTAATGGTATGGTAATGGTATGGTAATGGTATGGTAATGGTATGGTAATGGTATGGTAATGGTATGGTAATGGTATGGTAATGGTACTGGTAATGGTATGTAATGGTATGGTAATGTATGGTAAATGGTATGGTAATGGTATGGTAATGGTATGGTAATGGTATGGTAATGGTTGGTAATGGTATGGTAATGGTATGGTAATGGTATGGTAATGGTATGGTAATGGTAGGTACTGGTATGGTAATGGTAATGGTATGGTAATGGTATGGTAATGTATGGTAATGGTATGGTAATGGTATGGTAATGGTCTGGTCATGGTATGGTACCTGTATGGTAATGGTATGGTAATGGTATGTAATGGTATGGTAATGGTATGGATATGGTATGTAATGAATGGTAATGGTCATGGTATGGTAATGGTAATGGGTAAATGGATAGTAATGGTATGGTAATGGTATGGTAATGGTATGGTAATGGTATGGTAATGGTATGGTAATGGTATGGTAATGGTATGGTAATGGTATGGTAATGGTATGGTAATGGTATGGTAATGGTATGGTAATGGTATGGTAATGGTATGGTAATGGTATGGTAATGGTATGGTAATGGTATGGTAATGTATGTAATGGTATGGTAATGGTATGGTAATGGTATGGTAATGGTATGGTAATGGTATGGTAATGGTATGGTAATGGTATGGTAATGGTATGGTAATGGTATGGTAATGGTATGGTAATGGCATGGTAATGGTATGGTAATGGTATGGTAATGGTATGGTAATGGTATGGTAATGGTATGGTAATGGTATGGTAATGGTATGGTAATGGTATGGTAATGGTATGGTAATGGTATGGTAATGGTATGGTAATGGTATGGTAATGGTATGGTAATGGTATGGTAATGGTATGGTAATGGTATGGTAATGGTATGGTAATGGTATGGTATGGTATGGTAATGGTATGGTAATGGTATGGTAATGGTATGGTAATGGTATGGTAATGGTATGGTAATGGTATGGTATGGTATGGTAATGGTATGGTAATGGTATGGTAATGGTATGGTAATGGTATGGTAATGGTATGGTAATGGTATGGTCATGGTATGGTAATGGTATGGTAATGGTATGGTAATGGTATGGTAATGGTATGGTAATGGTACAGGTAATGGTATGGTAATGGTATGGTAATGGTATGGTAATGGTATGGTAATGGTATGGTAATGGTATGGTAATGGTATGGTAATGGTAGGTAATGGTATGGTAATGGTATGGTAATGGTATGGTAATGGTATGGTAATGGTATGGTAATGGTATGGTAATGGTATGGTAATGGTATGGTAATGGTATGGTAATGGTATGGTAATGTAGGTAATGGTATGGTAATGGTATGGTAATGGTATGGTAATGGTATGGTAATGGTATGGTAATGGTATGGTATGGTAATGGTATGGTAATGGTATGGTAAATGGTATGGTAATGGTATGGTAATGGTATGGTAATGGGTATGGTATGGTAATGGTATGGTAATGGTATGGTAATGGTATGGTAATGGTATGGTAATGGTATGGTAATGGTATGGTAATGGTATGGTAATGGTATGGTAATGGTATGGTAATGGTATGGTAATGGTATGGTAATGGTATGGTAATGGTATGGTAATGGTATGGTAATGGTATGGTAATGGTATGGTAATGGTATGGTAATGGTATGGTAATGGTATGGTAATGGTATGGTAATGGTATGGTAATGGTATGGTAATGGTATGGTAATGGTATGGTAATGGTATGGTAATGGTATGGTAATGGTATGGTAATGGTATGGTAATGGTATGGTAATGGTATGGTAATGGTATGGTAATGGTATGGTAATGGTATGGTAATGGTATGGTAATGGTATGGTAATGGTATGGTAATGGTATGGTAATGGTATGGTAATGGTATGGTAATGGTATGGTAATGGTATGGTAATGGTATGGTAATGGTATGGTAATGGTATGGTAATGGTATGGTAATGGTATGGTAATGGTATGGTAATGGTATGGTAATGGTATGGTAATGGTATGGTAATGGTATGGTAATGGTATGGTAATGGTATGGTAATGGTATGGTAATGGTATGGTAATGGTATGGTAATGGTATGGTAATGGTATGGTAATGGTATGGTAATGGTATGGTAATGGTATGGTAATGGTATGGTAATGGTATGGTAATGGTATGGTAATGGTATGGTAATGGTATGGTAATGGTATGGTAATGGTATGGTAATGGTATGGTAATGGTATGGTAATGGTATGGTAATGGTATGGTAATGGTATGGTAATGGTATGGTAATGGTATGGTAATGGTATGGTAATGGTATGGTAATGGTATGGTAATGGTATGGTAATGGTATGGTAATGGTATGGTAATGGTATGGTAATGGTATGGTAATGGTATGGTAATGGTATGGTAATGGTATGGTAATGGTATGGTAATGGTATGGTAATGGTATGGTAATGGTATGGTAATGGTATGGTAATGGTTTGGGTTCAACGGTTGTCAACGACTTGACAACCGTCTATTCTCTCAGCAACAGAGCCAGGATCGACATCGCAGCCACCCCAGGATTTTCACAGCGCCATATTATAGGTAACGTTATCTTGTAATTTATTTGACTTAATCAACAATATACGGCCACGGTTTATAACGAGAAATCTCGTCTCTCTCTTTTCTTTTCACAAAATCATAAATTCGACCGCGGTGTCTGAGCCATCGCTGCGTGCCAAGAAACCACAGTCGAGTTTATTCATGGTCCATCTCGCCGTTCAATTATAGAACCAGCACGGAAAAAAAATAAATCTACAGTCCATTACTCGACCACGACAGCGAATAAAAACTGTCCACTATCAAGGAGAATTTTAAGCCAACGTTAAGTCGCACTACAGCATTAAATTTACTGATCTGCCAAAAAGTCAAGTGAAAATACAGTCCACTGTTGTTTGTCATCACCCTGCCACAAAAATCAACAACACTGCACCATTTAACTACAGCCGATCACCACATCAAAGCAACGTAAGTTGGTTATATTTCTTGCCAATTAATTTGTTAGTGTGAAAAATATTCCGTTCCAATTTAAAAGTGCCGTGAGTACACCCAAACGTAAATGCGAAAAGTGTTCCCGGAGCAAGTGAATTTTTAATAGAATTTATTTGTTGCACAATTTGTTTCAAATTTCAACTTTGCGACTATCTGGTTTATCCCCCCACCAGCGGTAAGGTTTTCCAGACACAGCGCAAAGTAAGAGGTAACATAACCTCACAATTCACACAGCCTTTCGATTGTTGTTTTTTGTTTTGAATTTTATCATTTTTTTTTATCAAAAACGCACACAATTGGTATAATCAAAGGCTAGCAATTCACTTCACGATTTATATCGCTATAAATTCACTAATAATTCACTTCTTCGCTTGTTTAGGTGTACCGCGCATTTTTAATTAAAATTTTTTTTTCACTATAACCCGTATATACGTGTATGGGTGGCGAGTAAGTCAGTGTTGTTGCTATATATATATTTTCTTTTGAACAAAGGGTCAGACAATACAGCCAAGTCTGCGAAAAATATAGAATTTTAAATATTAAAAATAAAGAATTAAATATTGGTACAAAGACGTTTGTTATTGAAGCTGTGTTTTTACAAGTTGTTGTTAGTCTCTCTGAGGCAATCTCTGCGGTCTCACCCACTCAGCCTTCATTTATCTCCCTCTTTCCTTTCCCTGCCCAAGACCACACTCGGTGGAAAGAAGAAACATGGATAACTTCATCAGATTAGCTGATAACATCACTGAGTTCGAGTCGGACTACAATGGAGCAGATGTGGCCACTCACTCCAAACACACACTAAGTCTGCAACAAGACGACTTAAAAGCTATGTGGAAGAAAGCCAAAGCGGCGTATGATGAGCTAATGGGCTCAAATAAGTTAGACTCCGACGATATAGCTTCTGTAAAAAAGAAGTTCAAAAACACATACGCAACTTACTTGCGCTGCATGTCAAACATGGCTACACGCCAAGAGACATTTACCAAACCTGAAAAATCCCCTGTAGAACCATCTGAACGTGAACATAGTATCCGCCTGCCTCCATGCGATACTGAGGTGTTCAACATTTAGGGATATGTTCACGGCTATATATATTCTCAACAAACGCCTAACACCCGTTGAGAAATTATTTCATCTCGTCAATAAGACAAAAGGGGAAGCGAGGGATATAGTAGAAAAAAGTCCACTCACGAATGAGGGATTCGATACAGCCTGGAAAAATTTATGCGAGAGATACGAAAATAAACGTATCCTAGTGAACTCGCAGTTACAAATATTGTTCAATTTAGAGAAGGTAGAGAGTGAGTGTGGTAGCGCGATTAAAGCCCTGCAACGGCAGATAAATAATTGCCTTGCGTCTTTAAGAAGTCATAAAATTGACACGTCAAATTGGGACGCAATCATTACTTATCTGTGCTCGACAAAGTTGCCTGAAAGTACGCTGAGTCTATGGGAACAAAGCATAGACCATAAAGTAGAAATATTCAAATGGGAGGATATGGACAAATTCTTGTCGAATCGGTTCCAGACACTCGAAACAGTGTCTGGGTTTGTGGGGAGTGCAAGTTCGCAAGGCCA
The DNA here is from genome assembly GCA_964058755.1 of Campiglossa producta. Taxonomy (NCBI): domain Eukaryota; kingdom Metazoa; phylum Arthropoda; class Insecta; order Diptera; family Tephritidae; genus Campiglossa; species Campiglossa producta. Next base: position 38,619 of record CAXKVI010000311.1, read on the forward strand.
AAAACCGCAAGCGGCGAAAAAGGCGAACGAAACCCCTACAAAAAGGCTCGGAACGTACCAAGCAAAGGTCACAAAAGTGCTGTGTACCAAATGTAGATCTAATCGCCATAGATTACGATCATGCCCCAGTTTTTTGAAATTAACACCGGAAGAGCGAGTTAATTATATAAAAACCAACCAGGGGTGTCTGGACTGCCTATCCCCAGCACATACCGTGACGAAGTGCCCAAGCTCATACGACTGCAGCAAGTGCCACTCTCGTCACAATACACTCCTACATTTGGAAAAGCGTCAGAACCAGGAAACAAACGCCATGTTCATTCAAGCGCAGGTGTTCTGCTAGGGACAGCGAGAGTAACCATTCGTCATAATGGTACTGACTTCCCAGCAAGAGCACTGATAGATTCTGGTTCAGAATGTTCCTTTATGACAGAACGACTGAAACGCAGAATAAATTTACCGGCAAAGAAAATGAATGCCCGTGTATCGGGTATAACGAATGCCGTGTCGGCCCAAGTCAAGGAGGCATCCAACATTGAACTGCGTTCAACAGTGGACCCGGACTTCAGCTTGACAACTTCAGTGTTAATTCTTGCGAAACTAACTGGAAATCTGCCATCCTGCCATGTCGACGATACGACTATGCAGGCTTTCCCAGATTTAGTTTTGGCAGACAAACGTTTCTATGTCAACGAGGAAGTTGACATTATACTCGGCGGAGATGTATATCCGCAAATAATACTAAGTGGGCTGAAGAAGAATGTCTTCAATACACTATTGGCCCAAGAAACGGTATTCGGTTGGATACTCACCGGCCACTTAGAGTCATCGAGTCCAACAACCAACATAGTGTCCTTTTACAGCGAAGTCGCTTTGGACAAACAACTCACAGAGTTCTGGGAGTTGGAAAATCTGCCTAGACATAAAGGCCCAAACGCAGATGACAAATACTGCGAAAAGTTATATAAGGAAACTACGCATAGGAACGAGGATGGGAGATATGTAGTCTCGCTACCATTCAGACAGGAGTACCCAGATAAGCTAAATATAGGTGGGTCTCTTAGGAGGGCGTGTTCGCAATTCTTTAGGAATGAGACACGGTTAGCAAAGGACCCAGATTTAGGAAAAGAGTATACCAGGGTCCTATCTGAATACGAGACATTAGGGCATATGCAAAAAATTACTGCCATGGTATCAGCTGAGTCGTCTGATAACTATTTCTTGCCCCATCACGCCGTAGTAAAGGCGGAGTCTACCACCACAAAGGTGCGGGTCGTTTTTAATGCCTCAAGCCCAACGGCAAACGGTACAAGTCTAAACGACATTCTCCTGCCAGGCCCAGTGCTTCAAGCAGATCTTCCAGTCCTTATACTGCGTTGGAGATTATATCGATATGTCTTCAATAGTGACATCGAGAAGATGTATAGAGAAATTTGGATGAACGAAAATCATTCCAAATTTCAACGAATAGTTTACCGCACATCACCACAAGAACCAATAGGTCTTTATGAACTGAAGACGGTCACGTTTGGGGTTAATTGCGCACCGTATCTTGCAATACGAACTCTTTTGCAACTAGCTGATGACGTAGAAACATCATTCCCGACAGCATCGAATATACTAAGGGAGGGGATGTACGTGGATGATGTATTAGCGGGGGGGCATACACTCGCATCGGCCATTCATGCGAGAGATGAAATTCGACAGGTCTTACACTCCGCTGGATTCCCACTTCGGAAATGGACATCGAACTCCGAGGAGATTCTCAACGACATCCCAAGGGCGGATCGGCTGACCGAGGACTTCCTGGCGTTCGAAGACACCAGCACCGTTAAGGCTTTGGGCATTAGATGGAATGCTCATTCTGACCTCTTTTATTTTAAGGCAGGGTCACTGGACGAATGTGAACAGCTCACGAAACGAGCAATATTATCCGCCATCGCCAAGCACTTCGACCCATTAGCATGGCTTGCACCAATGGTCATTGTGGCCAAGATACTCATGCAGAATATCTGGTTGGAGGGTACTGGTTGGGATGAGCCAGTCTCGTCTAACACTTTGGAACGATGGGGGAACTTTAAAAGGGACTACAATGAAATCGACAAAATCAGGATACCCCGATGGGTAAATTTTTCACCAGAAGATGAGATCGAAATCCATGGATTCTGTGACGCGTCGGAAAAAGCATACGCTGCAGCCGTCTACTTGCGCGTAAAAAGGGATGACCAGATCTTCGTCAATCTTCTTCTAGCCAAGACCAGAGTAGCGCCGGTGAAAACAATTTCACTGCCGCGCTTGGAACTCTGCGGCGCTGTACTCTTGGCGGAGATACTGGAATCTATTTTTCGGAACATAAAAATAGGGCATGTAAAACAACATTTGTGGACGGATTCCACAATCGTCTTAGCATGGATACGGAAACCACCATGTTCCTGGTCAACATTCGTCGCACACAGGATAACCAAGATCATCGACTTGGTCGGAAGTAAGGACTGGCATCATGTCAACTCGGAATCGAATCCGACAGATTGAGGAAGCAGAGGAATACCGGCAACGGATTTGGTCAACAATTCTTTGTGGTGGCAGGTACCTTCTTGGTTACAAGAAGACAATTCAGGGTGGTCACCACAAGAAACCGAGTTTCATACATCCGTGGAGGAAAAGAGAGCGCAAACCTACGCAATATCGAAGCGAAAAGAAATCGAGACTCTAGATCGATTTTCAGATTTACCTAGGGCTTTGAGGGTACTATCATATATTATGAGATTCTTTCGAAGAACACATCCCACAACAAAAGCTTCCTTTCAAGAAAAGTCGTGCCTAATCTCATCCGATGAGATAAAGACAACGACTCAGATCTTGATTAAACTATATCAGAAGCAACATTATTTTGAGGAGTACGTGAATTTGAAGAAGGGAACAGTCCTCGATAGGAAAAGCGAGATATTGCCACTTAACCCGTTCCTTGATAAGGACGATATTATCAGGGCCGGGGGTCGTCTAGGGGCGTCGGAAGACCTCGCTTACAACGAACGTCATCCAATCATACTCCCTTATAATTGTAGGTTAACGCGGCTAGTTGTGCAAATGATACACAAAATCTCCCTCCATGGGGAAAATCAACTAATGCTCCGTCTCATCCGCACCCAATACTGGATTCCGAATGTCAAGAACATGATTAGGGCTATCATCCACAATTGTAAGATTTGCTCCATTTACAAGAAACGGGCGCAAACCCAACTTATGAGTACCCTACCCCGCGAGCGGACCATGTTTGCGCGCGCTTTTACTAATACCGGGGTCGACTTTGCAGGACCATTCGATATCAAAAGTTTCCGAGGGAGAGGGTGTCGACTTTCAAAGGGCTACGTCTGCCTCTTCGTCTGTTTTACCACCAAAGCGATCTATCTGGAAGCGACCAGTGATCTTAGTACCCCATCCTTTCTAGCAGCCCTTTCGCGTTTTATCGCTAGACGAGGATGTCCGAAAAACATTTACTCCGACAATGGGACTAACTTTGTCGGAGCGTCAAGATCTTTACGATCCGAATTTAAGGCCTTTATCTCGGAAGCTCGAGATCAAACCATTTCAAAGTATAGTCATCAATTAATGACATGGCATTTCATTCCAGCAGGGGCTCCTCACATGGGGGGACTCTGGGAGGCAGGAGTTAAAAGCTTCAAAGGCCATTTCAAAAAAATAGCCTCAGCCCACAAGTTCACGCATGAAGAGTTCCATACGCTACTATGTAGGATTGAAGCCTGCCTCAACTCGCGACCATTAAGTCCCGCGTCTAATGACCCGTCAGATTTAGAGCCACTTACCCCTGGGCACTTCCTCATTGGAAGTCACCTTATGGCTCCACCAGAACCCAATGTTAACGAAAGCTCTGCCTCCATGATCAACAGATGGCAGAAACTCAAGGCCCTCCATCATACCTTCTGTAAACGATGGAAAACCGAATAAGTACTTGACCGAACTTCAAAAACGAGTGAAGTGGAAGCAGTCAAAACAGAACATTAAGGTGGGGGATCTCGTTGTCATCAAGGAAGACAACTTATCTCCAAACGAATGGAGGCTCGGTCGAGTTACCAACGTACACCCCGGAGAAGATAACCGAGTACGTGTCGTCGACCTCATGACCGAGAAGGGCCAGGTCAAAAGACCGGTGGTCAAGCTGATCCTGCTCCCAACCGATGGAGTAGATGGTGCGAGGCCCGATGCCTCATCCTAACACTCCAATCTCCCTCCACTCCGTTCATCCCCACCTTTCCAAATCCCTCAACAAAATTCCCACAATTCACTCGTTAACCCCAACGAGGACACCAGAAGACCTAACGCAGATGGGCGAACCCGATCTGCAACAGAAAATAATCTGCACTCCAAAAAGAGGCCAAAGAGAACCTAACGCAGATGGGCGAACCCGATCTGCAACGGACAATCATCTGCACTCCATAAGGAGGCCAACGAAAACCTAACACAGATTGGCGAACCAATCTGCCACCGAATATCCAATCCATCTGCTACGAAGCTGCAGAGCTGGAAAACTATCGATATTACCGCCTTGCAATTTTTTTTCGATATTTTCAGAACTTACTATCGATAGTATCGATACTATCGACAAAATTTAAGTAAGTCGAAATCTATATATATAAAAATGAAATGGTGTATAATTGTAACGCTAAAACTCGAAAACGGCTGATCCAAATGAAATACTTCCTTTGGGGGATTTGTTTGTTATTACCACGCGCAGGTCATGTCTTAAAATCAGAACAAAATATTAAGGGGGCGTGGCACCTCCCATACAAACAGAATTTTTCAAGTTGAATATCTTCAAAAGTGTTTAAGGTAGGAACATGAAAATTGGTACAGAGCTACAGGATAACAGCACCACTCTCACCTATAAAACCGGGGGTTATCCAATAAGGGGGCGTGGTACCTCCCATACAAACTAAATTTTTTAAGCAGAATATCTGTGAAAGGGTTCAAGGTAGGGAACAGAAAATTGGTATAGACCTATATGGTATCAAAAGCCTTCTTACACATAAAAGAAGGGGTAATCGGAAAAGGGGGCGTGGCACCTCCTATACAAACTGAATTTTTCAAGGTGGATATCTTCAAAAGTGTTTAAGGTAGGAACATTAAAATTGGTATAGAGCTATAGGATAACAACACCATTCTCACCCATAAAACTTGGGGTTATCGAAAAAGGGGGCCTGGTACCTCCCATACAATCTTTAATTATTTTGGTTGTTAATCTATATCTTCTATATATATATAAATGAAATGGTGTATAATTGTAACGCTAAACCTCGAAAACGGCTGAACCAAATGAAATACTTCCTTTGGGGGATTTGTTTGTTATTACCACGCGCAGGTCATGTCTTAAACTCAGAACAAAATATTAAGGGGGCGTGGCACCTCCCATACAAACTGAATTTTTCAAGTTGAATATCTTCAAAAGTGTTTAAGGTAGGAACATGAAAATTGGTACAGAGCTACAGGATAACAGCACCACTCTCACCTATAAAACCGGGGGTTATCCAATAAGGGGGCGTGGTACCTCCCTTACAAACTAAATTTTTTAAGCAGAATATCTGTGAAAGGGTTCAAGGTAGGGACCTGAAAATTGGTATAGACCTATATGGTATCAAAAGCCTTCTTACACATAAAAGAAGGGGTAATCGGAAAAGGGGGCGTGGCACCTCCCATACAAACTGAATTTTTCAAGGTGAATATCTTCAAAAGTGTTTAAGGTAGGAACATGAAAATTGGTATAGAGCTATAGGATAACAACACCATTCTCACCCATAAAACTTGGGGTTATCGAAAAAGGGGGCGTGGTACCTCCCATACAATCTATATATATAAAAATGAAATGGTGTTCAGTCGTTACGCTAAAACTCGAAAACGGCTGAACCAAATCATATACTTCCTTTAGGGGGTTTGTTTGTTATTAGCACGCGCAGGTCATGTTATAAAATCAGAACAAAATATTAGGGGGCGTGGCATCTGGAAATCGGTACAGACCTATAGGATAACAACACCATTCTCACCCATAAAACTGGGGGTTAACCAAAAAGGGTCGTGGCACCTCCCATACGAATAAAATACTTCATAGTCGATATCTCTGGAAGTATTCATGTTAGACCACTGAAATTTGGTAAGGGATTATATGAGATCGACCCCTGCCACCTCCAAAAAAGCTGGGGATAACGAAAACGGGGGCGTGGCACCTCCCATACAAATGAAATATTTCATAGTCGATATCTCTGGAAGTATTCATGTTAGACCACTGAAATTTGGTAAGGGGTTATATCAGGTCGATCCCTACCACCTCCAAAAAAACTGGGGATAACGAAAAAGGGGGCGTGGCACATCTCATACGAATGAAATACTTTATAGTCCATATCTCTGAAAGTACTTATGTTAGACCACTGAAACGTGGTTAGAGGTTAGATGAGGTCGATCCCTACCACCTCCAAAGAAACTAGGGTAACGAAAAAAGGGGCGTGGCACCTCCCATACGAATGAAATACTTCATAGTCCATATCTCGGGAAGTGTTTAGGTTAGACCACTGAAATTTCTTGAGGAGTTAAATAAGATTAATCCCATCATCTCCAAAAAAACTGGAGATAAAGAAAAAGGGGGCGTGGCACCTCCCATACGAAGGAAACATTTCATAGCCCATATCTCTGCAAGTATTTATGTTAGATCACTGAAATTTGGTGAGGGTTTATATGTGATCGATCCCTAATACCAGTGGCGTGCCTACGAGTATCAACCGAGGCAAGCCCCAGTCTTTATAACCCCAACGAAAGCACTTACTGCTGCCAGAGAACATTTCAGACAAAGAAGAGTTCAGGATATTTATCGACTTTTGCAGACGGGGAAAATTTTAAACTTTTAGGTTCCGCTAATAGGCACGTTATTGTTTGCAGATTTTGTAAGCTTTTCCAATCCAAGGGAAACGTTTTATTCGCACTATTTCCCATTTAGGTACATTGCAGAAGCTAAGAAATCTTAAATATATTTTTTAAGTTTTATAGTGCCTAGCAAATAAAAAAAAATTACAGCACCTACCACTATTGAATTCTTTTTTTTTCTACTTTAAAATATGCGCCAATAATTTTTGAGTAGCGCCTTTAAAATTGTAGATACATACATAAACAAATTTCATTTTCGTTTTATCGTAAGCATTTATAGCGTACGGGAATACCAGCCAGAAGCCAGCTTCAAAGTTTCATATAAAATTAATACCAAATTCAAAAAAAACGATTGCTTCAGTACGCAGTTTCGTACTGGTTTTGAAAGCCCCGTAAAAGCCAATAAGTAAAAGCGAGATAGCCGTCATTGCCTAGGAGGTTAAAGGCTGTTTAAGTAAGTAAGTAAGAGATGGCCATCACGCACTGAAATAATTTTATGTAAATGAGCTATCAGCCGGCAGGTGGCAGGAAAAGCTGTAGGTATGTTTCCATGCTATTAACAGCTATTTGGTAGTAGGTGGCAGGCAGGGAAATAAAAGCCGGATATCCTTTTAAGAAGCCAAATGAACATACATATTGTAGCTCATAGGGGATTAGCTAGGCAAGCCGGGCTTTTCGGCTTATATGGAAGGCACGCCACTGCCTAATACCTCCCAAAAAACTCGAGTTAACGATAAAGGGGGCGTGGTACGAATAAAATACTTCATAGTCCATATCTCTAGAAGTATTTAGGTTAGCCCACTGAAATTTTGTGAGGAGTTATATAAGATCAATCCCGGACACCTCCAAAAAAAACTGGGGATAAGGAAAAAGGGGGCGTGGTTTCTCCTATATGAAGGAGATAGAGATATGGTTTAAAATAGATATAGGGATCGGGTTAGAGAAACAGACAGGGAAATAAATTTGTGGCAGGACAACGTCTGCCGGGTCAGCTAGTATTTTATAATCTTAGAAAATTTTAGTTCTACATAAAAATTTTAAGAACACAAAACTTGTTCACAGTCAAAATTAAGTGGGTACTTTAAGTTCACGGAGGCTTGTAGACACAATTTCCAACGGTCTATCTGTCAAAAAAGCGGCCTCTAGCTTTAGGTACCTATTTTATTTCGACCATGCTTACGCCCCAATGATTTCAATAAGGTGTTGGATTAGCTGATATATATATATATCACATATCATGCCATATATGGTTATGTTGCGGTGAACGTTACGGAAGATTGAGTTAGCATTTATTCCTTGCATAAAACAACAAGGCCTGAAAGGGTCGATATATCACTATCGTAAAAAAAAAAAAAAAAAAAAAACAACAACAACAACAACATAGTGCCATCAATAGTTTTCCAGCTCTACGAAGCAGAGGATAGCCCCGCACATAACCACCCCATATACCCTGAAAGTTACTTACATGGCTGCATGGGCATGATATAGGGTAAATCCGCTTCTATGGTATCCAGCATTAAGACCGTACCCTCAGCAGGTTCATTAACTTGCAAGTTTCTGAAGCTGTTTAGATTTAATGACTTGATTAAATTTGCGACAACGAGTAAGCGGTACAGGGGGTCTTCCATTCCTAACCTGCAAGACAAGGTTATTAGTATGTGGGAAAAGTGGACGTATCGAGCTAAACAATGACAATAAATTGGTAGAAAAGTAATGAAAGTCACGTGGACCACCTTTACCACATCAAAATCATCACCCGTTTCGCCGCTCTGTACGGGTTCGAACAGTTGCGTGAAATAGTTTTCTAATTTATTGAGGCCATCTTCAGAAGCAATATTGGTGAATGTATTTAAAAAATCCCAATATTCGCGCCATTCCACATTTTGTTCTTTAGCCAATTCGCGACCGATTAACTCTAAACCTTTTTCGGTATCGGTAATTTTAATGTGACGCTCTTTGAAACATGGACTGTTATAATGTTCAGTTTGTTCTTGTATTATTATACTACGTGAATCATTTATGCACTCTGAATCGGGCGATGAGGTTGCGCTATTGTCACGATACGTATTAAAATTATCTTTGAATATTGGCAATTTGCGACAAAGCGCAGTTTTTAGCATGCTGGATTTTAATTTGAGTGTATGCTGAGGTTGCGCAGGTGCGGACGATTGCTCTATAAGAGCTTCTGAATCATCATTATGCTCAACAGCAATTGCACTCAACTCGAGCTCACTCAACATCGAATCATTTGGCGTTTCATTGTTGCCTACGGGCGCATTGCGCTCAACTGGCGTACCTGGATTTGGTTCACGATATGTGAAAAATAGTTCACGTTTCATATTCAACACTGGTGTATTTTGTGATGTTAAATATTTGAGTATACTTACATCTGCGTGATGTGGCACGGCTAATTGTTCGTGATGACTATTATTATTTGTTTCGAGTTCGATGTTTTTTAGCGCGTCTGTTGTGGCTATTTGCTCCTTTTTATAATCCACATAATCGTTATCATCTACAACTTTATGATTCCCATTCTGTTTATGGACAGTCGGTGACATATCATCGGTGATACCGTTTTCGACAATCGCATCATTATTTGGACGCCTTGGTGTTGAATTAAATAAGGTTCGTCGATTGGGTTTTGGAATGGGTGTACCAATTGTTGAGCTACCATTGCTTATATTGAAGCTGGCAGTTTTGGAAGGGGTACCGCCGTTAGTGCGTCCTTTAACTGGCGATATGAAAAGATTATAGGCTACTGGCGAAGAGGTGTTGCTGCCCAGACGTGGCGGTGTTTTCCAACGACGAAAAAATTGAGTTGCCTGCTCTTTATTCATAGGGCCGGCCAAAGCTTCGATTTTTACTTCAGCGCTGAATGGATCACAGTTGAAATTTGGTGGATTATTGGACGAAAATGGTTGCCCAATTTTTGGCGGTATAGCATTATCTACCGAACGTAAGACAGGCACATAAAAACGCTCCTCCAGTAAAGACTCAATTTTCTTAGTCAATTCTGGCGCTGCATTCGAAACACGTGAACATATGATCTGAAAATAAAAGAAACGATTAAAACTGAAACTATCAGGCCACAAAAAATCAATAAGCATACATCCTTTGGGTACAATCCCTCCGAGTTGGGTGTCATTTTACACTCAGGAAATGACGTCAACACCTCCACCATCTCAACAGCACCATTTTTGGTAGCAAAATGCAACGGTGTTTCGCTACGTCCTTTCTCCGGTATATTCAAATAATAGTCCAACAAATTCACGCACAACTCTTTACACATTTTCTCATCATTTTTCTTGCCTGTGAGTAAATCAACGAATTTCGTATCGCTGACAGTTTTTAAAATTAGTTCAGCAATTTGTGGTTTCCTTGAGATGGCACAAATATGTATTGCATTGTAGCGATAGCCTTCCTTGAGTGTGGTCGGTGTGTCGCCGGCGCTCACCAAATAACGTGGATTATCCCATATCATGGTTTTGACACGTTCATAATCGCCAGACTCGATGACTTTACGAAATTCAATTAATTCTTGTTTGGTTGGACCACGAAATGCCGCCTTCTCCGCAACAATTGAAGATTTGCCATCGGCGTGACGCGGCGGCGCCACCACCTCATGGCCAGTTTGTGCGAATTTAATTGCATCACTTTCATTAATGAATTCACGTAGACGCGCCTCTTTGTTTAATTTTAGCACATCCAGTGCCTCACTCTTGCCATTGAACACATAGGGGGCATCGGCTTCCTTTCCGGGCACATATATTCCATAAAAGGGCATCTCCCCACCGCGTCCACCTTCTGCTAAGCGTGTCTCTCTCTGCTGTATTAGCTTTCTAGCACTCGCTAATGATTTTCACGCCACAAATTAGTCAGGAACGCACATGCACAATACACGTTTTGCAATATTTTATGTTATTAAAATTTAGTTTTTGTATCGTTTTTAATTAATAATTATCACTTTGCGACCAACGTCAACGCTGTGGCAAAGTTTCACAATTTTCCTGGTAAAAAACGTAATCTGCCAACAAAACAGCAAATCACAGCCTCCACACTTTTCACTCCGCCACACAGCTACGTTTTTTTGCGTTTGAAGCAAATCCAACAGTTTGTAATAAATTTTAACGCTTTTCTGAGTATATTTTTCTTTTGTATAAAATTATTTTCACATAAATCCAAGTTGAAAACTACGATTGAACCTAGGCGAGTGCACTCGCTGTAGTTGTGGCACTGATGAACGCGTTGAACATCTCACTATTGATGGAGGTACAACGTGGATGGACTAGGCGTGGGCATACATGTATTCTGGATGATCTAAAATTAAGAAGAAAAATATTAGATCACATGGTTGAAGAATAAAAGAAAATATTACCTGCGTTCAATGAAATGCTGTCATGTGTTCCGGAAGTGAATGATAAAATGACGTAATTTTTCTCTACTACGGTAGAATGAATGAATTTTCTGGTCTGTTTCCACCGTTCACTGGCAATTCATTCTCTTAAAAAATTTGGCATGGTTATACAAAATCATGCAAATTAGTGATGCATTAATTTCGCATAGTACGCTAGTGATGTAATACTGGCATCACAATCGGGTACCGAAAACCCGATGTACCAAACGTCGGTACCGCATACCGAACCAGTAGATACAAGGTAGAAAATCACTTATCTCACTCGGTCGGCCAAAATCACCGAGGAAGAAACAATATGAAAAAAATAAAATAAAGTTGTTTTAAATCCCCTTCAAAAAAAAAAAAAAAAAAATAAATATATAATATTAAAAAAAAAAACCACACTTTTGGGTTTTCTTTATTTAAATTATTTAATATTCTTTTTTTTCGGGGGGCAGGACTGTTTTGCCCACAAAACAACAAAAAATAAAACCGCCACTCAACCACTCTCTACCAGCATCGAGTACCGAAAACGCGTTCTTATGCGCAGCACTAGCAAAAAAGCTTGCTTCTGCGCAGCACTAGTGTCACTAGCGCCGGCTAGCGGACAAGTGATCGACATAAACAATACAAAAAAAAGGAAATGGAACACACAGGGTGCCTCAGATGAGGTTTAGTTATCTAAAGCGGCAACCAGTCGGCAGTAACGTGTTGCCGGACTTAATTGCCACAAGGGAAGGCAGCAACGTGTCGCCGGACGTAATTGCCACAAGAGACGGGAAAACGTTCGGATAACGTTTGATATAGGACCAGACAGTAGGATCTCTTGTTCCAATTAAACAATAAGTAATCTCAAGTTCATCCTTATGTCCTCACTTCGGCTATTCGCCACCCTCCTCCCACGTATGTATATGGGCAACCATATGCATAATTCAAACCTATTTTTTCTTTCTTTTTTCTTCGGTCTTCTGCAGCATGACTCGCCATGCATCCCTTCGTCTCCGCGCCGCACGTATGGCCGCCCGGTACCCAAAACCATGCCCCCTCTGCGGTGAAAGCCACCCCCTCCGGGCATGTGACCGGTATCACGGGATGGCACCCTTAGACCGGCTCCAGGAGGTTATCCGGGCGGGATACTGTGGCAATTGCCTGCCAATGGTGCATCGGACGAAGTATTGTACCAGCGACGCCAGGTGCCGACGATGTGGTGGCAACCACCACACCACGCTGCACCTTCCAACGGACGACCAGTCGTGCCAACCGATCGTCGAAAAGAGTTGGGCGCAGCAAGTCGCAGAAGCAGAGATGGAAGAAGCCGCGTGGCGAGCCGAACAGTCGAGGGAAAGGAGAGCGGAAGAGAACCACGAAGAGGTGTTGTCCATCGAAGCATCGGAGTCAGCGCTGTCACCGGAAGACGGCGAAATCGTCGAGCCGGTATCGGAACCACGGCCGTTCCGACCGGCACAAGGGATATCGGACCCGCGGCGGTTCCGACCCCTGTTAGCCCACGAGCGGCGTCAACCAAACCAACGTGACAACCGACTTCCATCTCGCCACGCTCATCGCAACAGCCGCAAGCGAAGACTGGCCACTCAGCCGAGCCAGCTCCACAACCACCCCACGAACCGGGAAACAGAATCTCGTAGACTGGCCCCTCAGCCGCGCCAGCTACGAACCAGCAACGACCATCATCGTGCACAAGGATTCGACGAGCGTAGACTGGCCACTCAGCCGCGCCAGCTACGCACCAGCCCGATTACGAGCCAACAGCCCGCCCACCGAGATGGCAGACTGGCCCTCCAGCCGCGCCAGCTGCCAGCCATTCGAAGATTCCGAAGATTCCGGAGCCAACGGAGCTCTCGCCAGAGTGGGACCACCGCTGCGCCCCATGACTACCCTTGCGCCAACTGCGGTTGTGAAACTAGAAGCCGGGGGGGATTCTTCCACATTCGCGCGTTGATAGATGCGTGCTCACCCCGCACAGTGATCGACCGCGGCGTGGCGGAGGGGTTAGGGTTGCATCTGACCCATTCTGGCGGGGAGCAAGGTTGTTTCCTCCGAGTGCGCGGAAAACATGGCAACAACAACACGGTCACAGCACATGCCGTGTGCATAAAAGATTTGCGCCGTATAAGTCCGGCCAATCACATCGATGCCAAAATTGCAGCGCCTTATGAGCACATCCGCTTAGCCGACCCGAAATTCTACACAGCAGCGCCGATCCAACTGATTCTCGGCGGCGACGTCTATGCCGACGTCGTAAACCCAAGCACTTTGCCACCGTCGTTTGGGTCCCTGTTGGCTCAAAGCACCATTTTTGGGTGGGTGCTTTCCGGGGCTACTAGCATGTAAGTTTAGGTTTAAGTCTAGCTTTAAGACTACGTTTTAATAAAAAAAAAAAAAAAAAATTTTTTTCTCTCAAGTACGGCACACCTGGCAAGAAATATACCACTTTTATTTTTCAAGCCTCTTCTATCTATTTAACAGCTAGGTACGACACGGCCAAACTACCAGTGGTGACAGACCTCAACCTCAGGAGGTGGCTCGAAGGAGGAAAGCGGGCACAGTGCTACCCAGCATCCCACGATAGATTTAAGAGCCTAGAATAAGAGAAGGCGTGATGGAAATCCCGGGGCTGGTCAGAATGTTGCGTATCGCAAGGGGGCCGGCATGTTTAGGCCCGATGCCTAAAATCTTAGAAATATTGACACCCTAATGTCACTTTCCAAGCACCCACACACCCACCTGTACGTATGCATGATTATTCATGTTTTGTCAGCACATATACATGCAGGTGGGTGTGCATGTGTTGGTTCACCTCCCCTTAAAACCGGAGGATGATTTTGGGTTCAACGGTTGTCAACGACTTGACAACCGTCTATTCTCTCAGCAACAGAGCCAGGATCGACATCGCAGCCACCCCAGGATTTTCACAGCGCCATATTATAGGTAACGTTATCTTGTAATTTATTTGACTTAATCAACAATATACGGCCACGGTTTATAACGAGAAATCTCGTCTCTCTCTTTTCTTTTCACAAAATCATAAATTCGACCGCGGTGTCTGAGCCATCGCTGCGTGCCAAGAAACCACAGTCGAGTTTATTCAGTAATGGTATGGTAATGGTATGGTAATGGTATGGTAATGGTATGGTAATGGTATGGTAATGGTATGGTAATGGTATGGTAATGGTATGGTAATGGTATGGTAATGGTATGGTAATGGTATGGTAATGGTATGGTAATGGTATGGTAATGGTATGGTAATGGTATGGTAATGGTATGGTAATGGTATGGTAATGGTATGGTAATGGTATGGTAATGGTATGGTAATGGTATGGTAATGGTATGGTAATGGTATGGTAATGGTATGGTAATGGTATGGTAATGGTATGGTAATGGTATGGTAATGGTATGGTAATGGTATGGTAATGGTATGGTAATGGTATGGTAATGGTATGGTAATGGTATGGTAATGGTATGGTAATGGTATGGTAATGGTATGGTAATGGTATGGTAATGGTATGGTAATGGTATGGTAATGGTATGGTAATGGTATGGTAATGGTATGGTAATGGTATGGTAATGGTATGGTAATGGTATGGTAATGGTATGGTAATGGTATGGTAATGGTATGGTAATGGTATGGTAATGGTATGGTAATGGTATGGTAATGGTATGGTAATGGTATGGTAATGGTATGGTAATGGTATGGTAATGGTATGGTAATGGTATGGTAATGGTATGGTAATGGTATGGTAATGGTATGGTAATGGTATGGTAATGGTATGGTAATGGTATGGTAATGGTATGGTAATGGTATGGTAATGGTATGGTAATGGTATGGTAATGGTATGGTAATGGTATGGTAATGGTATGGTAATGGTATGGTAATGGTATGGTAATGGTATGGTAATGGTATGGTAATGGTATGGTAATGGTATGGTAATGGTATGGTAATGGTATGGTAATGGTATGGTAATGGTATGGTAATGGTATGGTAATGGTATGGTAATGGTATGGTAATGGTATGGTAATGGTATGGTAATGGTATGGTAATGGTATGGTAATGGTATGGTAATGGTATGGTAATGGTATGGTAATGGTATGGTAATGGTATGGTAATGGTATGGTAATGGTATGGTAATGGTATGGTAATGGTATGGTAATGGTATGGTAATGGTATGGCCACGGTTTATAACGAGAATCTCGTCTCTCTCTTTTCTTTTCAACAAAATCATAAATTCGACCCGCGGTGTCTGAGCCATCGCTGCGTGCCAAGAAACCACAGTCGAGTTTATTCAGTAATGGTATGGTAATGGTATGGTAATGGTATGGTAATGGTATGGTAATGGTATGGTAATGGTATGTAATGATGGTATGGTATGGTAATGGTAATGGTATGGTAATGGTATGGTAATGGTATGGTAATGATGGTAATGTAATGGTAATGGTATGGTAATGGTATGGATTAATGGTATGGTAATGGTATGGTAATGGTATGGTAATGGTATGGTAATGGTATGGTAATGGTATGGTAATGGTATGGTAATGTATGGTAATGGTATGGTAATGGTATGGTAATGGTATGTAATGGTATGGTAATGGTAATGGTAATGGTATGGTAATGGTATGGATTATGTAATGGTAATGAGTATGGTAATGGTATGGTACTGGTATAGGTAATGTATGGTAATGGAATGGTACAGGGGGGGGTACACTGTAATGGGGGGGTACATGTTGGGGGGGGGGGGGGCTTGGTATGGTAATGGTATGGTAATGGTATGGTAATGGTATGGTAATGGTATGGTAATGGTATGGTAATGGTATGGTAATGGTATGGTAATGGTATGGTAATGGTATGGTAAT
>CAXKVI010000312.1:0-2500 GCA_964058755.1 Campiglossa producta
CAAGCCTTCGTTTTACGCCTATAAGTATGCTACAAATTAAAATTGATAAATTGGAGTAGTTGGGATCAATTTTATAGCTAAATGTAGACGAAAGAGATTTCTGGCTGGTCGCTCTCTGCGAGATTAGTTTCTCATTTTTTGTGTGGAAAGTCTATGTTGACGACTGCCGGCATGGCAATTCCATATCTGTTTGTCTATGTTCGGGTTTTCATTATTTTCTTTGTCACATGGTATCGTGATCACATTGCAAGTTTTGGAAATTTGCCATTACACCTCAATTTTCCGCTTTGACAGCATTCGACAAATATTGACAATTGCATATCGACGCATAACGGCAATACAATGAGATCTATATTCATTAGGGTGGTGCTTATAAACAAATTAAAATTTTTTTAACGTCTCACCTCCTACTTAGGTTGCATCGCGGTCAACTATATCGCACAAAAATGTTTATCCCGATTGGAGACGACTTAGGCGTGTTGTATGAGGGGTCAAAGTTCAGATTTCCCTATGGATACTCAAAAAATAAAAGTGATTTTTCTTTTGATCTGATACTCGAACTCAAAAGCACTCTGGTCGGAGATATCACATACAAAATTTTAATCCAATTGGAAACACCTAAGGCGTTTGCGGGGAGGGTGGGGAGGGGTGGTAGTCTGAACTTTAACCCACGCCTTAATCGTTTCCTATCGCGCCCAAAATTTGCATGTGATATCTTCGGCTTGATCCTTTGAAAATCTGATGATAAAATTGTTTCCCTGATAAAAAGTTCCACCCTAATATTCTTATGTATGTATGTCTATGTCAGGTGATATGCCTGCTCTTTGAAGTAAAATTCTGTGAAAGTGACAGCAACTGGTACGTGGGATTTATTTTGATCTTTATGCATGCTGGCGTGAGTGTATGTAGTATGCAAATAGGTATCTGCTATGAAATATGATAATTTCGGTAATTGCTTTTGAGTGGTTTCTCATATTACAATCAAAGTTGCGTTGCAGAAAAAAATATATACTTATCAAAAGGAAATTTTTCTATGAAAGGTGTCAAATGAAATAAAATATTTAGTCATTATCAACATCTAGAGTAGACTTTGAAGTAGGTAAGTGAGGAGCCTACAAATCTATATGAGTCATTCTATGCCAAATCGACAAATCTTTTACCTGACCCCTTCGATTTCGCTAAAAATTTGCTATCTTTTTGTACAGACAAAGACAATTTTCAGAATTTTTTCAAAATTTTTTCCCCAAATCAAAAGTTGTTATGAACTTTTAAAAAATGTTTTTTTTTTAAAAGCTGTGACTTTTTCAAAAATCGACCGTTTTTTTTTAATTTTTGTTTTTAAATGTAGTTTTCAGAAAAAAATAATAAAAGTTTTAAAAGCCCAGATATATAAATTTTTTTTCCGAAAAAAAGTCCGACCCTTTTTTTATTTTTTATTTTTTTTTTAAAAACTCCCAACTAATTCTGCAATTAGCCTAGAAAAAGATAGAAAATTTTTAGCGAAATCGAAGGGGGTCAGTTAAAAAATTTGTCGATTTGACATGGAATGACTCATATATATACAATTCAAATTATATAAGTATAACTTTTTTTTTACTTTTATTTCGATATCTCAATCCGTTTCTTAAATATGGACAAAAAACTTAATACATTTTACCTTATCTTTTTTATAAACAAATATGAAAAGAGCAGGCAAATGTTACTCATACGCCGTGTAGGACTTATAAAAAGTGCACTATAATTGCAAAGTTTCAAGATGTACTCAATTTTAGTTGCTAGCAAACATATTGTTACGCAATATACTTTTGAAATTCTAATGTTGTTTTCTCATGAATGCGTTTTTCAATATCCTAGCAAAGAATCCTGTTATCCTATAAAAAATTCAAAAGGTGAGATTTGTTACGCCGTCTCTTAAATATGAGTCAAATATTAAAATTATGTCATTTTCGAAACCTGAATGGACTTTTTTGCAAACTTAGTAACGGCTGCTAGCAAAAATTTTAACTAAAAAGTGGCGTGGCACATCCCATACGAATGAAATATTTCATAGTCCATATCTCTGGAAATATTTACATAGCTGAATACACTGAAATTTGGTGAGGGGTGATATGAGATTAATTCCTACCACTTTCAAAGAAACTGGGGATAAGGAAAAACAGGGCGTGGCACCTCCCATACGAATGAAATATTTCATATTCGATATCTGTGAAAGTATATTTGGTGAGGGTTATATGAGACTAGTACATAATTTTATAAAGGTGAGTAGTTATTTGTTGAACTTTTTAACACACCCTAATGTATCTATACTGCTTTAAATCATATTTCTATTTTCAATTAAGCTTACATCTGTTCGCAAGTAACTTTACTCATATACCATTAATTGTCAGATATACTTTATAAAATGACGACTAATATACACATTAGCATACTTCTAGGCGCCACTACGTGCACGCCACTATTGTGCGTTAGAATTTCTATTTATAAAACATAGTAAAACAAA
>CAXKVI010000312.1:7500-27500 GCA_964058755.1 Campiglossa producta
TCATACTCTTCCTTTGATATTTCATGCAACTCAATTTTAAGCTAGCAATTTTTTACAACTCCACCTCCATTGTTTGAATTTGATTCTATCGAAATATTATTTTCACACAGGTGGCAACCCCTTAAGAAAACATTTTCCAAAAAAGACATTTGGAGGGGTATTTGAAATTAATTTCTGTACTTAAACAGCTTTACTTTTGAACTTCGTGGTAGTTGTTTTTTAACTTTTTATATTATTATATTTTTTCAGGTGGCAACCCTTCAAAAACAAAAAAAAAACAATTTTATGACAAGGCCTTTGAAACATCATACACTTGATACTAGTACTTTATTACTTATTAACTTAGCTAGCCATTAAAAATCAACTCATTGTCTTTTTGGAGAATCATTAGTTACATATATTTTTTAACAGGTGGCAACGCTCTACAACCCCTAGAAAACAAATTTGAATAACAATCTTTAAGAGTGAGTTTAGGAGTAATTTTTGCACGAAGTCAATTAAACTACTTTACTTTTGAACTTAAAAAAAAAAAAAATTTCAATAAGATACTATATTTTTATTTAAATATTTTTAGTTTTTAGCAGGTGGCATCTCTACAAAAGAGGGGAGTCTGAAATAAGTCTTTTGAAGCGACCTTCACTTGATCCAGTACTACATTTAACTGTGTTGATTAGTCAACTGACAATTGGAAAAATCCGAATACGTATGCATCCAACTATGGTTTTCAAACAGATGGCAACTCTCTTAGACAAAAATGTCGACTGTGTTTAAAACACAATTTCAAAGAACGCTTCTTAAACGTGTATGCTTTCAAGCGTATAATACCGTCATGTGTATGTAATTGCATTATTGCATGCACTTAATTTTTAATTTAGCAGGTGGCAACCCTGTACTGAAATATTTTGGAAATAAACCATTGGAAATATTAATTTTACTAATTCAGAAATTGTATACAAACATATTTTGTTGTTTTCAGGTAAGTGGCAAACCTTTTTGAAAGAGTGTTGAAAATAAAGAGTTTTACAAATAGTTTATTATGCCAGCTCTACTGGTTATACATAAAAACTTTTCTCATATTACAAGCTCAACGTGTTATGGCGCACAACTATTAACTAATTTAATACGAAAAAATAACAAAAAACATAAAACTTGTTTTAGATTTTGCCGTAAGGTTTTTGCTTGCTTTGGTATTTTTTCATTTTTCTTAAAATCAAATAAAAGTTTTCATATCACACTCACATCATACAAGCAATTTAATGTTTAAAACTCATATTTATTTTTTTTAGACTGGTCAGTTTCTGCTTGTTGGATAAACTTTTTGAGAAAAAATAAATTCTACGTCATCTGTTGGGAAATACATCATATATAGAGTATAATATGATCTTACAATATATGATATGATATCACATCAAAGTCAAAGTCGGCATGTCTCATTTCGTTAACATAAATATCTTTTAAACAAATTTTTCTTATCTGAATATATAAACTCTTCACTTTAGAAAAATTTGGCAAATAGCAGCAGTGTCCAAGCTAATATTTCTAAAAAAACAAAAAAAAAGTTTCGCACATATGAGCAACATGCCTGAAAAATTATTGTGATGTTCAGCGTAACACAGTGAATTCATCTGTCAAGAGTGGGATTGGAAATATAAAATGTTGCTTAATATGGCACGTGAAGTGGGGATATCATGAAACACTCTGTGACCCTGGAGAGAAAGCTGAAGTGTATGATTTTTACTTTTGTGTTAGGATAGGTGGGAAAAGTGAAAAAAAAATTTGTCAGGTGATGTTTTGAATATGTGATTTTTTCAAAGAGATCACCTTGATATAAAAGATAATGCGATAGTTTATAGAACGTGATATGATTTTTAAAGGAAATGGGATGTTGTGATATAAAAATAGTCACAAGAAGCTATTTTGTTATCCTGTGATGCCCGGTAATGATCATGTGATGTGATACTCAAACTATGGAACCTAAGTGACGTGATTTTCAAGGAAATGGTATGTTGCGATATAAAAATAGGTACAAGAAGCTATTTGGTTATCACGTGATGTCCGCTAATGATCATGTGATGTGATACACAAACTATGTAAGCTAAGTGATTTTCATGGAAATAGAATGTTACTATATAAAAATAGTCAAAGGAAGCTATTTTGTTATCCTGGGATTCCCGGTAATGATCATGTGATGTGATACTCAAACTATGGAACCTAAGTGACGTGATTTTCAAGGAAATAGAATGTTGCGATATAAAAATAGTCACAAGAAGCTATTTGGTTATCACGTGATATCCGCTTGTGATCATGTGATGTGATAACAAACTATAGAGGAATATGATTTGATATGACGCGTGCTGGATATCACCTGCGAAAACACCTGCTGCTACCCAAATTTCTCGCAGGGTATACACAAAAAAAATTCATAGAAAATTTTGATTGTAGCATGCAGAATTGGGAATATTGAAAAAAATTGTAAAATATTTGCTCATGAATTATTAATGCAATCTCAATGCTGTCATTGTTTAAACATGCAAATTAAATGGAAATTTTTGTCTGAAAATAAATTTGAATTTTTTCTTATTAGGCAACTGAATTTATTTATTTGCGCAGCGTTAGCATTTGTAGGTTTTGACATTTTCGGTAGCTCTTTCCGTATAAATAAAGGGAAAATAAACTAAAATATAATAAGTGATATTTTACATAAATTATAGAGCAAAAAAGGTAAAAATCGTTTAGTCAATAACATTACAATAAACCAATAAAAATACTATTTTTGTTGTAAAATTTTAATTAAACAGCATTTATTTATTGCACCTGCGGAAATAACTATTTGCATTGTCTTCCAGTTGAGTGGCTGTGGCTAGCGGCTTCCACCTGCAATTGTCGTGTGCATTTTTTTATTGCTCAAATTTTCGGCCCACATTGAAATTAATTGTTTTCAATTCGCTACACAAAAACTATGTCAATGTTTTATTTTTGCGATATTTAAATAGGAATAACAAATTATGCACTTCAAATTCTTGTTCATTTTTATGGCTTTTGTTTGCGGGAGTTGCTGGAAATGCAATTCAATAAGCTTTTTAAACTTTTTTTTTTTGTTACTGAAGCATTGTTGAGTATTGAGTTGTGGTTTAGACTTTTAGTTGTTTGTGTTGATATAAATAAAATAAATACAATAAAATAAAAAAAAATAAAAAAAAAAAAATGAAAATGAAAGAAAAAATAATAATAAAATAAAGAATAACAATACAAACATAAAATAAAATAAATTTAAAAAATTAAATTAAATTTACTAAATATAAAAAAAATTTTAATAAATAGAATAAAACAAAGTAAAAAATAATAAAATAAAATAAAATGAATTAAAAAAAAAATAAAAATAAAAACAATTTTTTTTTTTTTTGATTTTAGCGACCTTTAAATTTAGCAAAATATTTTCTTAAAGCTGGCTCTAGGTCCGGTGCATTAAAACACGTTTGTTTTTATTTAATTTCCAATATATTTCAATCTCCAACGGAGATCGTCATCAGGGACTACAACAATAAGTAAAAGTTTTTATTTAACACAAATTTTATCACAGTGTATCTATGTATATATAATACAATTATTAATTTTAACATGCAAACATACATACATCAGATAAAATAAAAATTAATAAAACATTTAAATTAAAAAAAAAAAAAAACAAAAAAAAAAAAAATAAAAAAAAAATAAATTGAAAAAATTAAATTAAAAAAAAATAAAACTAACAAAAAATAAAATAAAATAAAAATAAGATCAAGTAAAACAAAAAAAAAATAAAATTTAAAAAAAAATTATATAACAAGAAAAGATAACAAAAAAATAAGTAAAGAAAATATAAAAAAAATAAAATTGCATCAACTAAAATGAAAAATAAAATAAAAAATAAAATGAAAAAATAAAACTAATAGAAAATAAAATAAAAAATTAAAAATTAAATGGAAAAGTAAAATAAAACTAATAAAAAATACAATAAAAAAATAAAAATAAAATAAAAATAAAAAATAACATAAAAAACATAAATAAAAACAAATTTAATTAAATAAATATAATAAAATAAAAGAAAAGAAAAATAGGATAAAATAAAACAAAAAAAATAAAAGAAATAAAATAAAATAAAAAAATAAAATAAAATAAAAAAATATTATTATATTGTATATTATATTATATATATAAAAACAAATAAAAAAAAAAAAAATAAAATAAAACTAATAAAAATAAAATGAAATAAAAAAAGAATAAAAATAAGAAATCCTAAAATAAAAAAAAAATTAAAAAAAAAAAAAATAATAAAACAAAAAAAAAAAAATTTAAGGGAAATTGAATAAAGTAAAAAAAATAAATTAAATAAAACAAAATAAAAAGAAAACATTAAATAAAAAAAATTAAAAAAATAAAAAATAAAAAAACAATGAAAAAAATAAAATTGTAATTCAATAAAATAAAAAAATAAAAAAAACTAATGCAAAAAAAAAATAAAATAAAATATAATTAAAATAAAAAAATTAAAAAAAAAAATTTAAAAAATAACAAAAAGAAAATTAATTAAGTAAGAAAAAAAAATAAAATAAAATAATATAAAAAAAAACAAAAAAAATTTAAATGAAATAAAAAAAAAACAAAAAGAAAACAAATAAAATTAAATTAAATAAAATAAAAAGAAACAAAATATAATATATATAAAAAAATAAATAAAAATAAAAAACAATAAAAAAAATAAAATTACAATACAATCTAATACAAAAAAAAAAAAAATAAAATAAAATATAATAAAAATAAAAAAATTAAAAAAAAAAAACAAAAAAAAACATTTGAGAGATGTTAAGGAAGTGACCGAAAAACAAATAAGTACCAAAATACAAACACACATTGAAAAAAGTTTTAAAAAATTCGGGTTAAGATCTAATGAAGACTGGCTAATCAACAAAACCAATATAGATATACCGCGAGAATGTCGTTGGTTGTTATCACTAGGGAAAAAATTCGCTCTACCAGTTTCAAAGAAATCCTTCTCACCCATACATCTGATCGCCGATGTTGAACAAGGTATACAAATGACAAGTGATGAAAAACAAAAAGACACGATTCGATGCCAAATTGCTAACAAAATCAACAACTATAGGAACAGAATCAAATGTAAGCCCGAAGAAAGGTTCATTTTGAAAATTTTCGATGACACAAAAAAGTTTATTAACCAACACAAAGATGCAATTGTTATCACAAACTCGGATAAATGCAAAAAAACTGTAATAATGTATAAAACGGAATACAAAAATAAAATGAAAGATCTTTTAAACGAAAAACAAACATATAGAACAATAGCATTCGACCCTACACAACAATTATTGAGGAAAAATAATACTCTTGTAAATGAAATGTACAAACAAAAACAAATTGACTCGAAAACGAGACTACAATTAATTTGCCATGCAGCTACTGCACCAAGATTATACGGACTACCAAAAACTCATAAAGAGAACACACCACTAAGACCCATTTCATCATCGGTAAACGTTCCCTGCTACAAACTAGCAAAATTCGTTGGAAATATACTAAAAAATATTGTCTCGGAAGAGTATAACACGAAAAACTCAATACAGTTAAAAGAACATATAAAAGACATAAAACTTGAAGAGGACGAAATACTGGTGTCTTTTGACGTTGTATCGCTTTTCACAAATATACCTATTCAGTTAGCGATCAGGACAATAATGCAAAAATGGTCCATCTTAGAAATGCAAACAGAAATTACGAAAAAACAGTTCATATCGATTTTAGAGTTTTGTTTGAGAGAAAACAATTATTTTGTCAGTGATGGTACACTATACCAACAAATATATGGAATGCCAATGGGTAATCCTCTATCCCCAACTATAGCGGATATAGTATTGGACAAAATACTAGATGACAGTATCGCAGAGTTGAGATCCAAAGGCATTTATATAAAATACATAAAAAAATATGTAGACGACACAGTTGCTTTAGTTAGAAAACCAGATTTAGAAACTATACTCAAAACTCTTAATAGTCAGCAAACAAAAATAAAATTTACATGCGAAAAAGAAGAAAATCTGAAGTTGGCCTTCCTTGACATCGAATTACATAGAACCAAAAATAATACAATCAAAACAAACTGGTACGCGAAATCGATTGCCTCATCTAGGATGATTAATTTCCACTCAAATCACCCTTGGACCCAAAAAAGAAACACCGCCCTAAACCTTATAGATAAAATTGACAAACTCAGCGACCCGGAGTTCATAAATGAAAATAGCAGAAAAATAAAAAATATTCTATATAAAAACGGATACCCTAGCAAGCTAATAGACAAATGGTTAGCAACAAAAATTAACGGGATTAAACATTCAAACAATAACACAGAAATGAATAACAACAACAAGAAAATATACACTGGTATAGCATACGTGCCCGGCCTATCAGACAACAAAACTTTAAGTAACTATATACCCAACAACATAATGTCTTTTGCTCACCGACCACTTCACACACTCAGTACAGTATTTACAAAAACGAAAGACAAAACGCAAAAAGAACAACAAAGTAACGTTGTATATGAAATAAAATGCAATGGTAAAGAAGGCGAACACTGCAGCAGGGTATATATCGGTACTAGCAAAAGACAATTGGCAGTTAGAATAGGAGAGCATAAAGCAGACGCGAAAAATAGAAAGATGACAACGGCGTTAGCACAACACCTCACGGAAAATGATCACACAGCTGATTTCGACAATGCGCGAATACTAGACATAGAAAAGAAAACAAAAAGAAGACTAACATTGGAAGGGCTTCGAATTCAACAACAAATACAACACACAATGAATTTTAAGGAAGATGTGAATAATATAAGCTGCGCATACAAAACAGTATTAACTCACACTTGACGAAAAACTGCAACGAAGTGAAGATTGAAAAATTTGTTTAATTGTCAATAAATGTACAATGTATGTAATTAGTGTATATATGTAAAATTGATTATTTAGGGTATGTATTTTTGTGCATAACTAATTCAAATAGTTAATTAAATATGTGTTTTCTTGTTTTTAAATAAAGAACTCCCTGAAGAAGACACAATAACGTGTCGAAACGCGTCGGAGGTAGAAAAGAAAAACTATGTTTTTGCTTTAAATTGAACGGCCAATATAGCTCTAAAAAACAAAAAAAAAAAAAAAAAAAAAAAAAAAGTTAATTAAGTAACAAAAACAAAAAATAAAATAAAATAAAATAAAAAAACAAAAAAATTTAAATGAAATAAAAAAAAAACAAAAAAAGCAAATAAAATTAAATTAAATAAAATAAAAAGAAACAAAATATAATATATAGAAAAAAATAAATAAAAATAAAAAAACAATAAAAAAAATAAAAAAAGGAAAATAAATTAAAATAAAAAATTAAATTAAATAAAATAAAATAAAAAAACTAAATAAAAAATTACTTTAAAAAATAAAAAAAAACTAAATAAAATAAAAAACTAAAAATTAAAATAAATAAAGTACAATAAAATAAAATCAAACAAAAGAGGGAGATGAACAATTTTTCTCTGGCTTACTTGCAATACACTTTTAATTTTATATGCTCTGTAAAGTGGAACAAAAATCAGTCTTCTATTGAATCTTTTTACGGTTATTTACTTCCACTAACACGTTCAGCAAAAAAATAAGCTATTTTTAGTAAATAACCTTGAGCTCATAACCAACGCATACCAGTTCGTGATATCAAATACAGACAATAATTAGGGTCACGAAATCACTGCATTAAATTCAGTAAATGTTTTCCCGGAATATATGGACAAAAACATAAATAAATAAACAAATAGGGCATCCGTTTTACAAATACATACACAAATACTTAGTAGCACAAACCAGCAACCTAGCAAAATACCTATACAAAAATTCATAGCAATAGCCCAATTGCTGTGCTTCAATAAATTGCCCATGACAAGCAGTAACGCCGGATATCGCCACATGGCAAACGTCCCACTCAGCACCAGTAAATATTCCACGTATTGATAATAAATACTCACAAGCTTTGTATTTTTATGAAGCTAGTTTCTAGGCGTAACCGCAAGGCGAATGTGTGCAAAAAATAGAGGACGATAAATATATATGTAGGTATTAGGGTGGAGTGAAATAGATTTTTGTATGGTATGTGAGTCTAGTCGTATGTGACTCTCCTGACAACTTTGCCTATTCTCTAGGTAGGTGCGGTCTCTTTAAAGGCTGTGGAAAGGCTAGGCGGAAGGCTGTGGAAGGACTAGATGAATTCTCCAGATTTTGTTCACAGAAGTTAGAATTTTTGCTGGACCATATTTAGGACAAGATTCCCCGACAACACTCTATACGAAATCCACGGAACCCATTTAGTTATCGTAAAAGCTACGGAAACATCTTATAGACCTCTTGAATTTCATCATTTAATATCAACATTGTTGGCAAAACTTAGAATTTTTGATGAGCCACATTTTTGCGGAGATATCCGGAACCTATTCAGCTAGGTATCGGAAAATGTATGGAACCATCTCACAGCTCTCTTGAATACCTTTCATTTGGTACCAACAAAGCTCACAAAAGTTAGAATTTCTATTGGACCATATTTTGGACGAAATTTTCGGAACCCAATTAGATCGGTATCGCAAAAGTAATGGAAGCATCTTATAGCACTTTTGAATACCTTTCATTTGGTACCAAAAATGCTGACGAAAGTTAGAATTTCCACTGGACCATATCTTGTTCCGAATCCCCTGAACTCAATTAGATTGGTATCGCAAAAGTAATGGAAGCATCTTATTGCACTTTTGAATACCTTTCATTTGGTACCAATATTGGTCACAAAAGTTAGAATTTTTGCTGGACCATATTTTGGACGAAATTTCTGGAACCCATTTAGATAGTATCGCCTCCCTTAATAGACTGACTTACATATTGGTCTGCAAACATGCCAGTGTGTGTGTGTGTTTAGCAATGAAATTGTGGAACAAAAACAAAATTAAGATAACAAAAGTAGAACAAGCGAGGAAAGCGGAACAAAAATAAAAAGAAAACATTAAAAAAAATCAAAATAGCCCAAATAGCGGGCAAATAAAAACAAAAGTAGGTAACTTAAGTTCAGCGCTACCGTCGTTTCAATTTAGGTTTGCTTATATGAGTTCAACTCCAGCATTTCCTACACTTTCCGTTTTTCTGGCATGTCCTTCCCAAGCACGCTTCGCAACTTCCGCATTCTGATGGCAGCTACCAACCCTTTTTTGTTCCGCACTACCAAAAATTTTTCATCGAATTTCCTTTATCTTTACCTTCGTTTCACATTGCTTGACCGCAAAACGAAAAGGTAGCGAAATCGTTGCATTTCAGTGTTGGCTTTTGTACGAATTATCTTCGCATTAAATGTAGCTTATGTTGCTTATTGACTTTATTTTCTTTATTTGCCGCCTTCCTTGCTGCTTACTTGCTCATTATGTGCCGCCCCATCCACAAAGCTGTACAACAAACGCAAGGATTTCACAGGGTGTTCAAGACTAAAAAAAAAAACCTAAAAAAGGCAAACCAAAAAAATGTGAAAAGCAAATTTTTTGTGGCTGCTATTTACCCACGAATTCTTTGCTAACTCCAAGCACGTTTCGCCAAATTGACGGACGTACCAAAGTATTTAAATAGAAATAAAAAGTAAGACGCAGACCGCAGTTGCGGTAGGCCAGCCGTTGAAAAAAAGTAGAAACAAGCAAATCTTTTAAGGTAAAAAAAAAAATAGTTTAACCATAGCACAGTTTGATCTGGGCTAAGCTGCGCTAAATTGCGACTAAGCAAACTGACTCCAGCTCAGCGAAATCGAGCTGGTGTGCATGTTGGACTTCTCTTGAGCAGCGTGCAGCGTGTGCTTCCTGAGCTTACACAAACTTAATGAGGTTTTTTTTTAATGTTTTTCTGCTAAGGAATTTGTTGCAGATTGTAAGTAACAATGAGCATAAATAGTTTAACATCTATAGGTAAGGATATGAACTGAGCAGTATTGATACAGCAATCTAAGAGCGCAATTTAATTACACCGAATTCCACTTTAGAGTTCGAATGCCGGCTTCCTTCTCTTTTGGATCTCTGAGACCAGGTCGTGGGACCATTGCAACAGACGTTAAGAGTTTGGTTAAAAATGTTTGTGGAACCAGGTTTCTTAACCTCAGACCGGAGTATCCAATGAGTGGTCCCTGAGAAACAGCTGCCCGGTAGGGAAGGTTATAATCTGCCCTTGTCCGTTTAACTTCGCAAGCAGCCGAACTAGTGCTCACAATAAGTCACTTTTACCTGATAGAAATTCGGGGGTTCACCGTCCCGTAGTTGCCATAGCTATCGGTACCTTGGTTACTTCAGCAAAGTTTGATTTGCCCACTCCGGGGGTCCGGATAGTTCGAGGGTTTCGGATGCCGGCTTCCTTCTCCTTTGGATCTCTAAGGCAAGGTCGTGGGACCATTGCCACAGACGTTAGGAGTTTGGTTTCCATACCGGCTTTTGATGAAAGTTTAGCATTAGCCGTTGTCCGCTTAAATACGTAGGCAGCCGCTCTGGTGCTAGCTCCCAACAAGTCACTCTTACTTGATAGAAATTCGGGGGTTGAGCCACCCGTAGTTGCCATTGCTGTCGGTAAGCTGGTTGAGTTTGAAATGGGGGTTGACTTCCGACGTTGTGTTTTCGTTTGCTCCAGCATACGGAGTAAACGACGTTGTTGATTGTTTCATGTTTTGTGTGTTTGTTCATCTCGCCGGACAAGGCCAGCTTTGAGTCAAGGGTAGGGTAAGGTGAAGGTGTGTAGTGCGCCACGGTAGAGCCACATACCGCGGTCCGGTATCAGAGAGGGCTCCGTTCTACTACATCCACGATTTACCTCCCGGCTGCAAATGTCAAATGGGCACGGTACGCATAACTCCCTGGATTGGATGGGGGTAGATCTTTGTCATCGCGCCAGGGAAAGGCTAGGCTACTCTTGTGACGTAGTGCCGTGCGAAGCTATGATCACAAGGGTAGCGTAGCCCTGTAGCTATCGACGAAGCCGTCGTACCGCGGCAAGATATCCAACCTTCAATCAAATACAAAAAAAAAAAATAAAATAAAAAATAAAATAAAATAAAAAAAAAAATAAAAAAATAAAAATAAATGAAAAAAAATAAAACAAAATAAAAAAAAAAAAAATAAAAATAAAAAAAATACAATAAAATAAAAAAATAAAATAAAATACAACAAAATAAAAAAATATAATAAAAAATAAAATAAAATAAATCAAAAAAATATAAAATAAAATTAAAAATAAAACTAAAAAAATAATATATGAAAATAAAATAAAATAAAAAAATAAGATTAAATAAAAAAATTAAATAAAATAAAATAAAATAAGTTCAAATAAAATAAAAAAATTCAAATAAATTGAAAAAAAAAATGTAAATAAATAAAATAAAATAACATAAAATAAAATAGAATAAAATAAAAGAAAAAAATAAAATAAAATAAAATAAAATAAAATAAAACAAAATAAAATAAAATAACATAAAATAAAATAGAATAAAATAAAAAAAATAAAAGAAAAAAAAAAAAAAATGAAAAAAAATTAAAAAAAAAAAAAAAAAAATAAAATAAAATAAAATAAAACAAAATAAAATAAAATAAAACAAAATAAAATAAAATAAAATAAAATAAAATGAAAGAAAATAAAATAAAATGAAATAAAATAAAATAAAATAAAATAAAATAAAATAAAATAAAATAAAATAAAATAAAATAAAATAAAATAAATAAAATAAAATAAAATAAAATAAAATAAAATAAAATAAAATAAAATAAAATAAAATAAAATAAAATAAAATAAAATAAAATAAAATAAAATAAAATAAAATAAAATAAAATAAAATAAAATAAAATAAAATAAAATAAAATAAAATAAAATAAAATAAAATAAAATAAAATAAAATAAAATAAAATAAAATAAAATAAAATAAAATAAAATAAAATAAAATGAATTAAATAAAACTAAATTAAATCAAAATAAAATAAAATAAAATTGAATTTAATTAATTTAAGCAAAAATGAATTAAATTAAATTTAATTTAATTAAAGTAAATTTAAATAAATTAAAATAAATTAATTAAATCCAAATAAATATTATTTAATGCAACTCAATTCAATTAAATTAAAATGATTGGCTTCGACCCCCATCCTTTCAACAAGCTTCGCCAGACGTCTAGATACTCTCTCTCTCCCATGACCTCCTTAACTATTAGATGAGTTGAAAGTTCGTAAGCAATTTCCGTTACCTTAGACAGTTACTTTGTATTGAATAACCGCTTGAATGAAGCACAAATGTTCGCACTGAAACTTTGGCACCTGGTGTGAAAGTGACTGTATTGTTCAGAGCAAAATTTTGGCAACAGTGCTTCTATTGTTGAAGGATCAAATGGAATGTCTGTGCCGATAGTAAATTTTTTGCTTTAGAAAAGAAGAAAAAATATAAAATAACAAAGTCAAGTAACTGCAAAGCCAAATACAAAATCATACAAACACATTGTTGCATACCTTCAGGCGTTCAATCAAGCTGCTGCCAAGTGCGGGCTCAACAAAAAGGTCACCGACAAAAAAATACCAAGTTGAAATGACAACTGGATATTGAGAGTTCAATTTAACTTGTGTGAATTTGCGAGTAAACATGAGTGGATATTTTTTGAGAGTGTGTGTGTGCGTGTTTGAGGACACTTAGATAGGTATATGTGTGAGTTCAATCGGTTTGGTTGCCAAAACAATGAAATATGTCTAGATTTTTTTGTGATTTTTCGTTTAAGTTGTAAATGTGTGACAACAAGAGAAGAAGGAGAAAACCAAACTTGAATGAAACGTTTCAGTAAAAGATGTCTGTTATACGGCTCAACTTGGAATATGCTTTCACTGTATTTCATGTATTTCATACATATTTGATTCAAGTTTCCGAGTAAGGTTAAAAAACTTTCACAAAGCAGGCAACATCAACATTTTCCTAGAAACAAATCGAGTGAATAAAATATTCAATCCATCCAACCTTGATTAATATATTTCAATGAGTTATAAAATTATATCTACAACAGCATCAGGATGGCCCCTACACTTAGGACAAGTCGTTATTTGACTGAAATTCGAAGAATCAAAATATGTAGCTCACATCAATTACTAAGCCATATTTTATCAAGTCCTTTTCGTTGTTCGCTTTTTGATGTGTAAACATCTTTGCGCTGGGGGTTTTCCAAGAAAGTTACGCTCTTACAAGTAAGTGTACGATGTAAGGTGTAAGATGTAGGATGTGAGATGTAAGTTCTGAGATGTAGGATATGAGGTGTAAGATGGTGGATGTAAGGTGTAAGATGCAAAGTGTGGGATGTAAGATGTAGGGTGTAAGATGTAAAGTGTAAGATGTAAGACGTAAGATGTAAAGTGTAAGATGTAAGATGTAAGTGTAAGATGTAAGTGTAAGATGTAAGTGTAAGATGTAAGTGTAAGATGTAAGTGTAAGATGTAAGCGTAAGATGTAAGTGTAAGATGGGAAATATAAGTATAAGATGTAAGTGGGAGATATACATAAGTG
The DNA here is from genome assembly GCA_964058755.1 of Campiglossa producta. Taxonomy (NCBI): domain Eukaryota; kingdom Metazoa; phylum Arthropoda; class Insecta; order Diptera; family Tephritidae; genus Campiglossa; species Campiglossa producta. The sequence continues at coordinate 21,126 of CAXKVI010000312.1, forward strand.
TAAGATATAAGTGTAAGTTGTAAGTGTAAGTTGTAAGTGTAAGATGTAAGTGTAAGATGTAAGTGTAAGATGTAAGTGTAAGATGTAAGATGTTAGTGTAAGATGTTAGTGTAAGATGTAAGTGTAAGATGTAAGTGTAAGATGTAAGTGTAAGATGTAAGTGTAAGATGTAAGTGTAAGATGAAAGTGTAAGATGTAAGTGTAAGATGTAAGTGTAAGATGTAAGTGTAAGATGTAAGTGTAAGATGTAAGTGTAAGATGTAAGTGTAAGATGTAAGTGTAAGATGTAAGTGTAAGATGTAAGTGTAAGATGTAAGTGTAAGATGTAAGTGTAAGATGTAAGTGTAAGAAGTAAGTGTAAGATGTAAGTGTAAGATGTAAGTGTAAGATGTAAGTGTAAGATGTAAGTGTAAGATGTAAGTATAAGATGTAAGTGTAAGATGTAAGTGTAAGATGTAAGTGTAAGATGTAAGTAAAAAATGTAAGTGTAAAATTCAATTTTGTGGTTAAAGTTCAACAACTTGGCGACCACTAGTTTAAAAAAATATACACATGTTTGAACAATAAACTCCACGAGTACTTGGTACTCACGCCTTTTTTTGTTTTGTTTATACTTTCACTTTAATTTGGCATCATTTCCTATCAAATGTAAACTAATAAATTATTGATTTCAACTTGTTTTGGCTTTCAACGGCAACTGAGCATCAATACATTTGCATTTTATATATGTTCACTTACACATGCGAAGCACTCAAGTGTGTGCAGGTGTGTGTGCTGCTGGTGGGTCGCTTGTATGCGTGTGGGAGTGTGTAAACGGATGCACTCAAGCGTTAAAATACATTTTGTGTACAAAACACGAGTAACGTTGGCATATATGTATATAAATATTTGCATGAACAAGTTTTAAATGAATTTTCCATGCAACAAGTTATACATTTCAGGGCATTAGGGTGTGACAGCATACAGACAAGCGAGTGACACACACACACACACACAAGTTCATACATACATGTGTGAGTTTAAGTAAAAGGAAGAGCATACAGCAGGTATAACGAAAAAGTGTTTTACAAATTTTAATGCAACATTTGACAGTTTACAAACACATACACTTATGTACGATATGGATAGACAGCTTTGAATGTAAAATTTTGGAAAATATGCCACCTGAACACAAGTTTCAATAGCACACAAACAAAAACTTTGCTCACAAGTTTTGCTTACTCTAACATTTTTGCCAAAAATTTAGTGGAGCATTAACCGAACCTACAAGCAAATAGGCATACATACATATGTGTACCTACTTATGTAGTCTAAAGGACAAAAGTTGGCTGATGTTTTGAAACAAAAATTTTCTGAATGTGTATGCGACCTCAGTACTAGTATAGCTTAGAGGTCTTACTATTTAGTCAGTGACTATAAAGCAGACTCGTTCTGGTTTGTAATGTGACTATCACAAAGTTCTCCGAGGTCGAAAATTGACTAATTTCTGAAACCCAAAAGGTTTTGTGATGGAGAGCCTTATAAAGCAACGGCTAATGGCAGTCATAGAAGATGCGGGGAGTCTCTACAACCGGGAACATGACTTGCGAAGAGAGCACTCCACAATAGACGCCATACCAGAAGTTGTCGAGGCTGTCCGGAAGGCCGAGACAGCAAGCCAACAAGCAAGACCGGTAGTATTATTGGTAAAGCTAGATGTTAAAAATTCGTTTAACTCTGGTAGGTGGGAGGATATGTATGACGCATTAGATCGACCAAAGAAAGGGTCGGTGCTAGAACCTTGACCTACTCAGAGCATTTGAGAGGCTCTTGCGACAAGGCTGTGGCAAATACAGGCGGACCAAAGCCATGCATAAGAAAGCAGCTTGCGTCCGCCTCAGACCCTATACTGTTGTACGGTGCAGAAGTCTCTAGGCGGATGCAATTAAATGTCGGAAGTACCAGTCCGCTATTACCGCGGTTCAACGCAGAGGGGCGCTGAGAATCGCCTCAGCTTACCGCACGCTCTCAGCAGATGCAGTTCTGGTCATAGCGGGGAATATACCGATATATCTTCTCACAACTCTACGTTTGTACTTTATTTGGAAACTTTTCTCTTTATTCCATCATAATACCACAAAAACATTGAATTGAAAAAAAAAAAAAAATCTTTTTAAAATTCAAAACGCAGTTCATATTCTCTGTGCGAAGCTGTTAGAGCTGTGCGGGAGATGGGAAACCCAATGGAGCTGTCAATCGAATTTAAACAATTCATATTCCCATTACGTTATAAAGCTGATACTTAGAGCTTGAAACAGTAAACTGAGCTGTTGTTTGGGTACAGTTGTTGCGTGTGTCTGATTCTGTGTGTGTGTGTGTGTGTGTGCAAAACCAACTGAAATAACGAAATTATATTTTTGATTGGCACACAGACATAGACAAAGTCATAGGTAATATTGAACTGGCAGTTTTAGTGAGGGGAGCATGCGAATCTCGTAGTCTTGGGAAAAATGAAATGGCCTCCACCGATTCGAACTGATCCCAAAGTGACCCGAAAATAATCCCAAAATGACTCCAAAATGATACCAAAATGATCCCAAAACGACCCCAAAATGATCCCAATATTAACCCAAAATATACAAATACAATACAGTAAAATCGCAACTCTGGGTGGCAACCCTACTTCAAAATAATTTAGTTAATATGTCGCCGAAAATACCTTTCATTTGATACCCATTTAGGCATATCTTGCTCAATACATTAACCAATTAACAATTGGGATAGGTGGCAACCCTGTAAACCGCGCCAGGCTGCAACACCGAAGTGAAAATTCTTAGAGCCAACCATACTAACCCTATGCCAAATTGCATGGAAATCTGTCAAACTGTTTCCGAGATAGTACCGGATATACAAATATAATGCGGTTAGGTGGCAACCCTTGCTGACATATATACTTGAAAAAATTTTAGTTGATATGTCGACGAAAAAAGCTTTCATTTGATAATGATATCGGCATATTTTGCTTAATATTTAAAAAAAATAAAGATTGGTGGCAACCCTGTAAAAAAACCTCAAGTGGCAACACCCAATTGGGAAGTCTTAGAATCAAGAATACTATCTATTGTACAAATTTCATAGAAATCGGTTAATCGGTTCTCGAAATAGTACCGGATATACAGAGATAAAAATATACTGCGGTAAGGTGGCAACCCAACTTAAAAATATTATAGACAGTATGTGCCCAAAAAAAAATTATATTTGATACCCATATTGGAATATCTTGCTCAATATTAAAAAAAAAAAATTAGATATGTAGGTGGCAACTCTGTAGACCGCCACAAGTGGAAACCCATAGTCTTAGAATCAACCATACTATCTCTATGCCAAATTTCATCCAAATCGGTGAAGCGGCTGGAAAATGAGATTTGTATGGAAAAAAACGACAAATTTGCAATTTTTCGCCAAATTTGGTGCGGTGTAAATGTACTATAAGACTTCACTGAAAAATAATATTAAGTTTGGAAAATGAGTTTTGTATGGAAGAAAGTGGCAAATTTGCAATTTTTCGCCAAGTTTGGTGCGGTGTAAATGTACTATAAGACTTCACTGAAAAATAATATTAAATAATGTTAAATTTGGAAAATGAGATTTGTATGGAAAAGAGCGCAAAATTTGAAAATTTTCGCAAAATTTGGTGCGGTGTAAATGTACTATAAGACTTCACTGAAAAATAATATTAAATTATATTAAATTTGGAAAATGAGTTTTGTATGGAAGAAAGTGGCAAATTTGCAATTTTTCGCCAAATTTGGTGCAGTGTAAATGTACTATAAGACTTCACTGAAAAATAATATTAAATAATATTACATTTGGAAATCGAGTTTTGTATGGAAAAAAACGACAAATTTGCAATTTTTCGCCAAATTTGGTGCGGTGTAAATGTACTATAAGACTTCACTGAAAAATAATATTAAATAATATTAATTTTGGAAAATGAGTTTTGTATGGAAGAAAGTGCCAAATTTTCAATTTTTCGCCAAGTTTGGTGCAGTGTAAATGTACTATAAGACTTCACTGAAAAATAATATTAAATTCTTAAAATAAAAAAAACCCTCAGTTTTTGAACCGACCAAGTGGTACATAAATTACAATTAAAACGCTCGTTAATAATTAACATTCACAGTGATTTATGTGCATAAGTGTCCGCATAGGCCGTCTTCATGGTCACATAAATTATGTACCCGAATCTCTGAATTCTAAATCAAAATGCCATTATGTCATATAATCAATCAACGAATTGTATAGTCAAAACAAACGAGCCATCAATCAGATAAGTAGAACATTTGGTTTAACGCCACTCATTAGCCATTAATGAGCATTGCTTTCACTTATGCTCAAATGAAAATAATTGTGTTTGACTGTGTTTAGCTGGAGAGGCATGAGGTCGAGCTTTTCTTGCATCATCTATTCACAAATATAATTAAATAATGAGTATAGCGAATGTATAATAGATTGAGTAAGACTAGAAGTCACCACCAGGTCTGCAGACGACTCCAAAAAACCGGTACAAGACCTGGTTCTTGAACACCTCTGAGTAGTGGTTCGGTTCAGTTCAAGTTGTTCACTTCGGTTCCTGTGTACAGCTCCAATTTTATGTAATCGGCCTGCTGCTAACATCAGTATAACGTCATGCGCCTAAATGTAGGCAACGCTTATATTTATTTTTGTCAAGTTATGTTGCTAACGCCGAATCTTTTAACATTGAAAAAAGTCCGTTACGAACTTTTTTAACATTAACATTTTTTCATTTCACTCCCACCACCAAGGCCTGCCGTTATTTAAAGATAGTTGGTCCCAAAAAACTAGGCAGACCTGAAAATAACAGGTTCCAATACAATAACCGTTTCTAAAAAATAATCCATTCCAATTCCATTAAGTGAACCGGAGCTAAAAGAAAAATCATTTCCAATAAATTAAGCGGTACTTAAAAATAATCGACTAAAATAAATAAACCGGTACTGAAAATAAAACCCAGTACCAAAAAATTAAGGGGTACTGAAAGAATTATCGGCTCCAATTAACTCAACGGTACTGAATGGTACTGTTTAAAAGGTTAACTGGTACGAAAAATAAAACCGTTGAAATAAATAACTTGTTACCCAAATATATTCGATGTCAATATATAACCCGGTACAGGAAAAATAAACAGTTCCAGCAAATAACCTGGCACCGAAACCTGAAAAATAACTTTCTCAATCGGTGTATACCGAAAAAATATACAGATACAGTAAACTTTTCGATACTGAGAAAATATCAAGTCAGAATAAATATGCATGCTACTACTGATTCTAACTAACTGATTCCAGAAAGAGGCCGGCCCTACAAGACAAAGTGATTTCAGAAAAGAGACTGGCTCTACAAGACAAACTGGTTCCAGAAAAGAGGCCGGCTCTAGAAAATCGAATATTTTTGTAAAAAGACAACGGTTCTAGAATATTAAATGGTTCTATAGAAGGGACCGACTCAACAATCTTAACTGGTTCCATGAAAGAGACCGGCTCTAGAGCATTAACTGGTTCTATAAAAGAGACAATGTCTAGGAAATTAACCAATTCAAAAAAATTAACCGGTTCCAAAAAACCTGGCCGTTTCCAGTTCTAGAAAAGTGACCAGTTCCAGAAAAGAGACCAGTTTCAAAAAAGTTACCAGTTTCAAAAAAGTTACCAGTTTGAAAAAAGTTACCAGTTTGAAAAAAGTTACCAGTTTGAAAAAAGTTACCAGTTTGAAAAAAGTTACCAGTTTGAAAAAAGTTACCAGTTTGAAAAAAGTTACCAGTTTGAAAAAAGTTACCAGTTTCAAAAAAGTTACCAGTTTCAAAAAAGTTACCAGTTTGAAAAAAGTTACCAGTTTCAAAAAAGTTACCAGTTTCAAAAAAGTTACCAGTTTCAAAAAAGTTACCAGTTTCAAAAAAGTTACCAGTTTCAAAAAAGTTACTAGTTTAAAAAAAGTTACCAGTTTCAAAAAAGTTACCAGTTTGAAAAAAGTTACCAGTTTCAAAAAAGTTACCAGTTTCAAAAAAGTTACCAGTTTCAAAAAAGTTACCAGTTTCAAAAAAGTTACCAGTTTCAAAAAAGTTACCAGTTTCAAAAAAGTTACCAGTTTCAAAGAAGTTACCAGTTTCAAAAAAGTTACCAGTTTCAAAAAAGTTACCAGTTTGAAAAAAGTTATCAGTTTGAAAAAAGTTACCAGTTTCATAAAAGTTACCAGTTTCAAAAAAGTTACCAGTTCTAGATGAGTAACCTATTCATAAAAGTAACCGGTTTCGAAAGAAAAATCGGTTTCAAGAAATCACCAAGTTTTTTAAGAAATGCATCAAATGCTTCAAAACTTGAACTT
>CAXKVI010000312.1:32500-45000 GCA_964058755.1 Campiglossa producta
CGTTCTTCAGGTGTCATTGCCATGAACGCGTTGCAGTAGCGCAACGAGTGCTTTTGGCAACAGAGCCGACACTTGCTGAAACTCTCGTAGCGTCTGTAATGAGAATAGAAAGAGAAAGATTTTATGAGGTGAGTACGGGTGCTAACAGTAGGGTCTGGTGGGTATCCTAGAGTTTACATGCTACGGAGAGATTTGTAGAGTGAGGGTGGAGATCTTATTCGGCTGGGGGAAGTGCGCAAAGTTTTGCAATGGGTCGTGTGTATGTTCCGCTTTGAGTGCGGACATCTACAACTCGAACCTTTTCGTCCGAGCCGGGATGGAGACGAGTAACGCGTCCGAGTCGCCACTCATTCGGGGGGAAAAGGTCATCCTTAACGACGACTAGATCACCTTCCTTGATGTTTGGCTGCTGCGTTTTCCATTTAGTACGCTTATGAAGTTCTTTGAGATATTCATTTTTCCGGCGCGTACTAAATTGATGGTGTAGAACTTGGAGTTTTTGCCATTTGTTGATGAGCGGAAGATTTTCGGAGTTGGGTTCGGGTAACGCGAGTAGTGGAGCACCACGGAGGAAATGTCCAGGAGTTAGAGCGAGTAAATCATTTGGATCTTGCGACATCGGAGATAGCGGTCTAGAGTTGAGAACCGCTTCGATTCGAGTGAGTAGGGTAGTAAATTCTTCAAAAGTGAATTTTTGACTGCCTGCAACTTTAAGGAAATGGGTTTTAAAGCTTTTAACTGCCGCTTCCCATAATCCGCCCATGTGGGGAGCATATGGTGGGATGAATTGCCAGGACAGTCCATGAGTAGCATATTTTTGAGCTATGTCAGTTGCGGCTTCCCTGAGAAAAGAAGAAAGCTCCTTCTGAATGGCACGACTTGCTCCAATAAAGGTTTTGCCATTGTCTGACATTATTTTGTGTGGGAGCCCACGACGACTAACAAATCTAGCAAATGCTGCTTTAAAAGCAGCGGTTGTCAGATCAGAGCAGACTTCAAGATGGACTGCTTTTGTTGAGAAACATACGAATACGCAAACGTATGCCTTTGAGTAAGATGCCTTCCGTAAGATTGATGTTTTAACGAGAAAAGGTCCAGCAAAGTCGATACCGGTCGTGTGAAATGGGAGAGAGTATGTGGACCTTTCCGGAGGGAGGGCGGCCATTATTTGAGATTTAGCCTGTTGTTTATAGATAGTGCATGTCTTACAGTGAAATATGCACTTCTTCACCTTTTGTTTGAGTCGAGGGATGTAGTATTCCTGTTGTATCATGCGGATCATCAGTTGTTTTTCGGCATGCAACAAGGTAGAGTGAACAAACTCCAAGAGTAAAGTGCACAAATGAGAATTATCGGGAATAATAATTGGATATCGCTCGTTGTAACTAAGATTGGCCTTTGCGAGCCGACCATTCACTCGCATTATGCCTGTTTCGTCGAGCATAGGGTTCAGAGTTAATAATGAACTCTTTTTGTGGAGTGGTTTGTTTGACTGTAGATCCGCGATTTCGGCAGAGAAATATTTCTGTTGCGTCAACCGGATCAAACGAACCTTTGCCTGATGCACTTCTTCATGGGTTAGAGTGATCGTTTTTTGAGTATCGAGTCCTTGTGCCCTGTTTATAAAACGGTACATATAAACAACGACTCGTAGAGCTCTTGAGTAGGACGAAAAGCGTTCGAGTAGATCAGGCATCTCTACAGCATGAAATGCTTGAGTGCGCTTTTTTTCCGGTGGAGTAGGGGTTTGTGTCGCTGTTTTCGGCCAGGACGTTGGGGATTTGGCCAACCACTCTGGGCCCTTCCACCAAAGGGAGTGTTCGGCTAGATCCTTGGGTGTGCATCCGCGGGTACCAAGATCTGCTGGATTATCTCCACTGGGTACGTGTTTCCAAGTGGCGTTACTCACGTTTTCCAGAATTTGTGAGGTTCTATTTGCCACGTAGGTCTTCCAAGTGTGTGGGGGTTTTTCCAACCATGCGAGTACTATGGCGGAGTCCGACCAGAGAAACAGGCCATGTGGAGTCAGAGTTAGGTGGGAGCGTATTTGTTTTACCAATTTGGTGAGTAGTACTGCTCCACAGAGTTCTAGGCGTGGCAGGCTCACGGTTTTCAATGGAGCCACTTTGCTCTTCGCCACGAGTAAGTGAGTTGAGAATGTGTTATCGCTATTTTGCACTCGTAGGTATACGCAAGCGCAGAATGCTTTTTCGGATGCATCTGAGAATCCATGCATCTGAAAGGGTTTATTGGGTGAAAATTCAACCCATCGAGGGATTTTAATTTCATTTATCGCGGAGAGATTTTCGCGAAATGTATTCCATTTGTGGAAAGCGCTGGGTTTGACTCGTTCGTCCCAGTCTGTTCCTTCTAACCAGAGTTCCTGGAGGAGAGTCTTGGCTAGTATCATTATTGGCGATAACCACCCTGCCGGGTCAAACAATTTCGCAACCGCCGATAAAATTTGCCTCTTTGTGTTCGAGTTTTCTGCGGGTAGAGGGTTGTACGAGTACGAGAAAGAGTCGTTTATGGCATTCCATTTTATGCCGAGAGTCTTCGTTGAGCTGGCATCGTGAAATTTGAGAAAATCTGCATCTAGGAGATCAGATTCTGGAATGGATTGCAATAATTCTGGGTTATTTGCCGTTATTTTCTTGAGTGGAAAACCGGCTGATTTTAAAACTTCGATAACTTCGTGTAGAGAGTCGTGAGCGGACTGTAAGGTGTGTTCTCCCGAAAGTATATCGTCTACGTAGGTTTCGTGTAGCAATATATCATGGGCGAGTGGGTGGGTGGGTTTTGTGTCTTCTGCGAGTTGGTGCAGAGTACGTATCGCGAGATATGGGGCACAGTTGACGCCAAACGTCACTGTCTTTAATTTGAAGTCCTCCATTGGCTGCTGTGGGGATCTTCGGAAGAGAATTCTTTGAAAATCCTGATCCTCTTCGTGAACGAGAATTTGGCGATACATCTTTTCGATATCGCCATTGAATACATACTTAAAAAATCGCCATTTGAGTAGGACGAGCATTAGGTCGTTTTGGAGTATAGGGCCTGAGTGTAAAGCGTCATTCAAGGAGTTTCCAGAATGAGTGGTTCTAGATGCGTTGAAGACAACGCGCACCTTTGTTGTTTTGCTGTCGGGTTTTAAGACCGCATGATGGGGGAGGTAGAAAGAAAGATACTTTCCTTTATCGATGACCTCGCGGGATGAGGTTGCCTCCATATGGTTAAGGGTGATATATTCTTCCAAAACTTCCGAGTATTTTTCTCTCAGCTCGGGGTTTTTTTCAAGGGATCTTTCGACGCTGAGGTATTGTTGTTGTGCAGCAATTCGCGAATGTCCCAGGGCGAGCGTGTTTGGAAATTCCCTTTTAAATGGTAGTTTCACAACATATCTACCATCTTCTTGGCGGTGAGTGGTTTTGCGGTAGAGTTCCTCGCAAAATTTGTCATCTTCAGAAAGAGCTTGAGTCATGGGTAGCTCTTCTTGTTGCCAAAACTGCTGGAGTATTGTACTGAGAGTATCATCCCGACTCTCGAGTACTTGAGTCGAGAATGTATTTACAGTCTCTTTAATGGGTCCGCTGAGTATCCACCCAAATATAGATCGCTGCCTATAACCATGTCGATTTTTGAGGGTGTGAAACATTGAGGGTCAGCGAGTGGCAGTTAGGAGTATAATGCGTTGTGATCCTGTGATGTGAGTTTGATATGCACTTAATGAGATGTAATATGATCCAGTTTTAGGTTAGGTTAGGTTAGGTTCAAGTGGCTGCCGCAGAGGCACACTTAGGCCAGTTTTGAAAGGCCCGTTGTGATACCACCAACACAAGGAAAGTCAGTCCCGGGACCCAGCCATATGGAAAATCCCTGAGTTGTTGGGATTTTCCACATAGCAGAATCCCGGGACTGACACTCCTAAACCGACACCGTTACTCCTCCTCGAACCACTTAGATGACTTTATGAAGCCCATCAAGTCCTTTAGTTTTAGGTTAAGTCATGTCATGATCACAGCATAGTCCCTAGAGACTGGGAAACAATGTAATACTAGTATTAGTTGATGTGATGTAGTCACTGCGACATATGTATATGGTGATATGATATACCTACAACTTGCAGAAAGTTTTGGGACCTACTTATGTGAAGTGATAGCAAGAATATTATTGGAATAATATAATATGATACATTGCATTGGCAATAAAAAAATAACATAATATATCTAATATGACAGAAGAAGCATAAAATATCATAACATAGAAAAACATAGCATTACATGGCATAAAATAATATGGCAACAAATCACTCCTATATAGAATTTCTTTTTTCCTTATATATGATGTGATATCACACGCAGTATAATGTGATCTTATAAAGTAGGTTCGATATCATGTAAAACATACAGTATATCATAGCGTTTTATAAAAAACGATTTTGGTATGATATCAGTACAAACACCATGTGATCTTAAAACGTTGTGATAATAAGTTAGTGTAAATCGATATCAAATCGAAGTGATGTGATAAACATTCGACAAGATGTGATGTGATATTTTCTTATGCTGGTTTGGTACATGCATGGTGTGATTTGAATTTTCTATGATGATGTGATGCGATATATCTATCAGTCTATTTGATGTGATGTACCCATGTTATCATAGTATCACATTGAGATCACATCGGGAAAAAATGTCATATGATTTAGTGAAAACTCTGTCTCATCTTTTAAGAGTATAATAGACCCATCCGAAGACAATTTTTTCCTGAAACATTAAGAAATCGATTTAGTATATTAGAAGTTAAAAGAGAAACGCGAAAGCGAAATGAAGTGAATACTATGGTTACGCTTACGGCTACGGTAAAAACTATGGTCACGCTTACGGTTACGGTAAAGACTATGGTTACGCTTATGATTATGGTTACGGCTACGGTTACGTTTAAGACAATGGTCACGCTTATTATTATGGTTATGGTTATGGTTACAGTTACGGTGGATATTTACGCTTATGGCTATGGTTACAATTAAGACTATCGTAACGCTTATAATTATGGTTACGGTAACGGCTGAAACTATGGTTAAGCTTATTGGTTAACGTTACGGCTATTGTGATGGTTATGGTTATGGCTCCGGTTATGGTTACGGTAACGGCAGAAACTATGGTTAAGCTTATTGGTTAACGTTACGGCTATTGTGATGGTTATGGTTATGGCTCCGGTTATGGTTACGGTTATGGTTACGGTTACGGCTATGGTTACGGTTACTGTTATGGTTACGGTTACGGTTATGATCACGGTTATGGTTACGGTTATGGTTATGGTTACGGTTACGGTTGTGGTTACGGTTACGGTTATGGTTACGGTTTTGGTTACGGTTGTGTTTAAGGTTATGGTTACGGTTACTGTTATGGTTATGGTTACGGTTGTGGTTACGGTTACGTTTATGGTTACGGTTATGGTTATGGTTACGGTTACGTTTATGGTTACGGTTATGGTTATGTTTACGCTATAGTTGAGTTACCGTAAAGTAGCGGCTACATTGCAGTCCTCAAAATGTACATATGTATGTCCAAATATTTACACATTAGGTCTCGAGAGTACTCGATACTCACGAACCTTCTATATTTTTATCTCGGGGATACTTTTTTATTCAAACACATATTCTTTCCTTTGCTACATGAGTTCTATATTTGCGTGTTTGTTATATTTATTCTCTCTCTGTGCTTTTATATTTATTTTTCGAATTAAGTACCTACTTGAAGTAGATAATCCCTTCCACACGACTGCTTTTAAGCCAAACAATCTACAAAAGCTCAATTGAAATTTTTGTATTTTAAAATTTACTTTTTTTCTAGGGTATTTGTTCATTATAGTCCTCCAATAGAAAAGAGGGAAAATCGATTTTTATTTACATACGACGGTATATGTATGTTAGACCGAGTCGAGCCCCATACTAAAAAAAAGGTACAAAAGTCCGACTCTAAATTTGAAGGTTATGTTAAGAGGATTTCGGAATTTTGTTTTTTTTTTTTGATCCTTACAAAAACAGCCCAAACAGCCAAAATTATTATTTCAACAACCCGCATAATTCTTCTGAATGTCCTTTTTTATCATGAATTTCAGAGCACTTTCTTTAGGTGAGACAAAAAGGATGCTTTAAGGACCTTAAACGCAGTTAGCTGCCGTAAATATATGAAAACGACTTCCGAGCCCAAAAGGACATTCAGAAGAATTATGCGAGGTGTCGAAATAAAAATTTTGACATATCATTTTTAAAAATCGGATGTAAAATAAAAAAGTTACGATAAAAAAACCTTTTGGGCTGTTTTGGCAAGGATAAAAAAAAAAATTTTTTTTCGAAATCCCCTCAACATTTTTTTCTTCGACGCGGTCTAATATATGTACATTAAAACTCTATCCACAATATTATCAATAATCCTCACAAATACTTGCTGATTATTTACCCATGTTGTCTATCGGTATGTTAAAGCACCAAATTAAAGGACCAGAGTAGCTTAATCTCATATTTTCGATTTTTAATTTCATTAATTCTTGCATAAATGTACAGAATTTTTGCATTGAAATTAAATAAACTTTCGGATTGTGGGTTAACTCAAGGATTTATAGACATATGTAGATATGTCTATGTATGTATGGTTTGTGTATGTATGTGTGGAACATATTGATTTCATTTCATTCCATTTCATTGCAATAAATATTTAATGGTGTATCCAATTGAAATTTTAAGCACACACATACATACATAATTTATATACAAACATAGGCATATACCTGATGGTGATCCCATTATACGCCTGCTTTGCTCTTCATACCAGTTTGTTTGAAATCCATAGCTACATTTGATATTTGTATAACAAATTTGTAGAAAAAAGGCGTTTTACGAGCTGTCGAAAGCTAGTCGATTACAATTTTAACAACTCGTTGCTATGGATTTGGAAATATAGCTGCTGACATAAGCCCAGTACATACATACATACATACATACATACATACATACATACATACCTACATACAGACATACATACATACATCCATATATACATACATACCTACATAAGTACTGATGTATATTTGCCCTAAAATGAAAAGTAAAATTATTTCAATTTCATTTGACCGACTCAACTTTTAGGTTTAACTGCCTAAAAGCTAAATAACATACCTAGGTACAAACCTGCCAATTTTATACTGTAAATACTATACAATTGATGCGAAATCCTATTAGAAGAGTAAAGGCATATCTTTTAATTATGACCTTAAAGGTAAGACGCAGTAAGAAAATAAAAGCATTTCGGTCATCTCAACAGCAGCTCAAGCGATTTTTAATAGACCCACATTTATGTTATTGACTCTAGCAGGTACAAAAAGTCATAAACTAGCAAGCACATTTACACCCTGTAGGGTTTAGGGAGCTAGAGTAAAAGTTGGCTCTTAGCTCTACAGCGAAAGAGTCTTGTTGGTCCAGGTTTGGGATAGCTGGAGGAAAACTATAAGAACTCCTGAACAATGCTTTAGGGAGCCTGAAAAACTAGAGATAATAAAAATAGAAAAAGTACGCCTTAAAGTATGCAACGTTTCTTGTAGAAAGATATGATCTGCGATCACCCTTGGTAATTTTGAAGCATATATTTTTTCTAGTAATCTCTGGAGATCTCCAGAAAATTATTTTACTCCAAACTCCCATAGCAAAAGAAATGTGTCTTCGAAAGTAGAAAGTTTTTGAGGTTATACTATATATGTACAAAGGTACCCCGGAAATTACCCATAAACGAAAAGGATGTGAACTTTGAAATGTAATACTAGTTGGATACAAAATAAAAAACACGGTAGAGGGGAGACTCTTTCTACTCCTTAGGACATAAAAAAGTTGAGAGGGAGGAGAGGGTCAATCCTGATTGCCGACGAGTCTCTTGTGGCCCGGCATATACTAAGCGTATACCCGCTGCGAGCTAGGATCTTTTACCTTTCTCTACAGGGTATGTTCAATGGGAAGAAAATAAACCATTCAAGCTTTTATGATCTTACGGCATTATAACTACGCATACAGTTGCTGCTTGTATAAACATCTGAGCAAAGTGTCGTATAAAAGTAAGCAGTTCAAGGTCAACCAAAGATATTCGATAGCGAATTCATAAAAAGTGATGAAATTACGAAAAGGTCGCCTAAAAAACGATGTGAGTCGATAAATATGATAAATAAAGATTTGAAAATGATGGGGGGATTTTACGAGTCATTAAAAATCGATAAAAGAAAAGAAGGAAAAATCGAAACAATTTAGCTTATTTAAATAATCGATAAAAAAACGACACTAATCGATAACAAACCATAATAATCGATAACAAAGGATAGTAATCGATAACAAACGATAATAAATGATAACAAACGATAATAAACGATAACAAAGGATACTAAGCGATAATCGATAACAAACGACAATAATCGATAACAAAGGATAATATTCGATAACAAACGACACTAATTGATAACAAACCATAATAATCGATAGCGAAGGTTAATAATCGATAACAAACGATAATAAACGATAACAAAAGGTGCTAAGCGATAATTGGTAACAAAGGATAATAATCGATAACAAAGAATAATAATCGATAACAAAGGATAATAATCGATTACAAAAGGAAAGAATCCATTACAAAAGAAAATAATCGATAACAAACGATAATAAACGATAATAAACGATAACAAAGGATGCTAAGCGATAATCGATAACAAACGACACTAATCGATAACAAACTATAACAATCGATAACAAACGAGAATAATCGATAACAAACGAGAATAATCGATAACAAACGACAATAGGTGATAACAAACGACACTAATCGATAACAAGTAATAATAATCGATAACAAAGGATAATATTCGATAAAAAACGATATTAATCGAAAACAAAGGATAATATTCGATAACAAACGACAATAATCGATAACAAACGACAATAATCGATAACAAACGAGACTAATCGATAAAAAACGACAATAATCGATAACAAACGACAATAATCGATAACAAACGACAATAATCGATAACAAACGACAATAATCGATAACAAACGAGACTAATCGATAAAAAACGACAATAATCGATAACAAACGACAATAATCGATAACAAATGATAATAATCGATAACAAACTATAATAATCGATAACAAACGAGAATAATCGATAACAAACGAGAATAATCGATAACAAACGACAATAATCGAAAACAAACGAGAATAATCGATAACAAACGACAATAATCGATAACAAATGGCAATAATCGATAACAAACTATAATAATCGATAAAAAACGACAATAGTCGATAACAAACAACACTAATCGATAACAAGTAATAATAATCGATAACAAACGACAATAGTCGATAACAAACAACACTAATCGATAACAAGTAATAATAATCGATAACAAAGGATAATATTCGATAAAAACTACAATAATCGATAACAAACCATAATAATCGATAACAAATAATAATAATCGATAACAAACGACAATAATCGATAACAAATGATAATAATCGATAACAACGATAGTAATCGATAACAAAGAAAATAATCAATAAAAATGCAAATAATAGCTGAGAACCTTTCAATATCTTCAATTATAGATAGTTATATATCGATAAAAGTTATGCGAATGCAAAAAGAATATAATAATCGATAGCAATCGAGTTTAACATTATTTATAATCGAAATTCACCATCCAGATATTGAAAACTAAAAAAATATATTTCACTTAAAATCGTTTGTGAATAAAAATGTCGATAAAATCAAAATCGATTGTATAGTTGTATAATCGATAAAAAAAAAACAAATGTTAAAAGTCGAAAGGTATAAAAAGTAACACAGAAACTATGCTAATTAAATAAGTTATCGAAATTAAATATTTTTTTCTAATCCATATTTTATTATCCATAACTTCAGCAAAATCATCGACTTTTTTCAATTAACAAAATATATGAATAAACATAAATCTAGTTAAAAACAATATCTTGCAATTATCGAAAAAATTCGATATTTGATTATCGATCAAAATAATCGATAACGACAATTTGTTGAAAATCTGCAAACTGATAAAAAAATCTAGCTAAAACTAAAGAAATATATTAAATAATCCTTCAAAATTTAAATAAAAACTGTTTTTAACGAACAATGAGTAACAAAAAATAATAAAATATACTCTAAAAAAATCCTCGGGAAAATTGAGTGTGCTGTGTAAAATCAAAGCAATCACTGAAATAAAATCGAAAACAATTTCTGAAAACTTCTCTAAAATAACTTTAATTCTAATAAAGTATCGAGAAAAGTCGAGAGAAAAGGAAACAATCGATAATTATCCATAAAGATGGGAACAACTAACCATTGGCCGAAACGGATAATCAACAACAACAAACACACAACACACTTCAAACCCATACAATTTAGGACAACCCATTTTTTGACCTTCCTCCATTCATATTTCATTTATTTTAAATTTCCCCCAAAAACTTTCATACGTGTGCGATTTGTATATACATATGTATGTATGAGTCAAGTGCTGCCAGTCATCTTCGACCTTTTGCACATTAACTAAGTCGCTAAGCATATAAGCTTGTAAGCGCAAGTAGCAATAGCAAGTGCTGTGCTGCGAAGAGCTCGCATCCTCCTTTGCTTGTTTTGGGTCACAACTGAGGAGCGCATCGATATTACAAAATTTCCAATCAATAGGTAGACAGTGTCAAGTGCATACGTAATCTGCACGTGTCAGAACCCTATTATGCGTCCGCCATTCTATTTGTGTGGTAATGTATTGATATATTTGGGTTTTACAAGTGAAAGTGTATTGTGTTGAAATGAGGTTGCGCGTTAAGTATACGCCATGGTGGCTGATGTCTCACGTACATATGTATTGCTTTTGTGTGATATTAGCAGACAAACAAAATAATGAAAATTTTTTGTGTGAGTAACATTTTAATGTCGTTGACATGTAATTTAAGACGTCTTTATGTGCTGTTATGAGCCAGAATACTTAGACAATGCAGATACATATAAGTATGTATGTGTAGAGAAGCCGATAGAGCAGCTTCTTAGAATATGATGGCTGATGTTTTCACTTTGTTTTGATTTTTTATAAGTGTAGTAAATATGTGTACTACATAGAAAACCAAGCTCATTTGACATCGTGGCTGTTCAAGTGCAGTGTGAGGGATAATCGATTAGGCTACTTGACTATTTGAGGTACGGCCGTAAATTAAGACAAACGATGAAACAAAAAGGAGGTACTGTAGCATCTTAAAATTTCTGAACTTTTTGGGCTTATTTTAAAATGACTTTAAATTATTTTATATATATTTTCTTTATTTTTTAAAGTAATTTTTTTATTTATTTCTTTTATTTTATTTTATTTATGAAAATGTGTTTTTTGAGAAAAATTTACCTACGCGCTGCAGGAACCAGACAAGCCGACATATGTTTCGATGATACTGGAGTTACATCTCTTCAAGGACTTTTCTTCCCGGCATTGTGAGAGTCGAACTCACAACACTGTAGTGACTTGTATGCTAGAAGGTCTAGCACCTTAACACATTTTCATACAATCCCGAAAATTGCTTGTAAATACCGTCGGTATTTACAGCATTAGACTACAAGCCATTATTTTATTTTATTTTATTTTATTTCATTTTATTTTATTTTATTTTATTTCATTTTATTTTATTTTATTTTATTTTATTTTATTTTATTTTATTTTATTTTATTTTATTTTATTTTATTTTATTTTATTTTATTTTATTTTATTTGATTTTATTTTATTTTATTTTATTTTATTTTATTTTATTTTATTTTATTTTATTTTATTTTATTTTATTTTATTTTATTTTATTTTATTTTATTTTATTTTATTTTATTTTATTTTATTTTATTTTATTTTATTTTATTTTATTTTATTTTATTTTATTTTATTTTATTTTATTTTATTTTATTTTATATTATATTATTTTATTTTATTTTATTTTATTTTATTTTATTTTATTTTATTTTATTTTATTTTATTTTATTTTATTTTATTTTATTTTATTTTATTTTATTTTATTTTATTTTATTTTATTTTATTTTATTTTATTTTATTTTATTTTATTTTATTTTATTTTATTTTATTTTTTTTTTTTTATTTTTTTTTATTTTATTTTATTTTATTTTATTTTATTTTATTTATACTTCAGTAAATTTTTCCTTTCATAGAATTTATCCTATTCACATACGTCTTAAATCTAACAAAAAATGTCCTTCGTCATCCTTAGCTCTAAATATATATCAGCCGCCCACAAGCAAACGCAAATATTCCAACAAATTAATTTCTATTTATAATCATTTGTTTCTACTGTATGAGTATTCCATCTTAGTAGGCCTTATGGTGTTGAGGAAGCTCAAATAACAAGTTGAAGCCAGTGATAATAAATTAACGTTGAGCGGGCTGAGTTTTT
>CAXKVI010000312.1:47500-50000 GCA_964058755.1 Campiglossa producta
TATTTTATTTTTATTTTATTTTTTTTTTTTTATTTTATTTTATTTTTTTTATTTTATTTTACTATATTTAATTAAGTTTTTTTATTCCATTTCTTTATTTTATACATTTTTTTTTTACGTTTTTATGTTTTATTTTATATATGTGTGGGTGTATGTGTTAGTTACGAAGAGACACGTGCACTGATGCGTTTTTTTTTTGCTCATTTCTGTACTTCACCGAAATTTACATAAAAGCATTTATTTTTGTGCTCATAAACCTTCACCACCCCACCCACCAGCTAAGTGCTATTAAGCTTGCGAGACTCTTAGATTATCCTTTTCATGTTTTTGCATCCCCACCACAATCATTTACTCCAGCAATTTGTGGTGGCTTCCAAACAAGGACTAACTGCTACAACCTAAACTCACTTTCTCTTTAATCTAACCTCACTTTCTCTCTTGAATAACTGTGGCGTTGCAAAGAAATTAAAGCAGGTAGAATGCCTTTCTTTAGAATACCACAACAATTTACCTTCTAAAATGTTAGCACAAAAATTAAATTAACAATTTGGTAAGTCGCCGACTAAAAGGTTACTCGCCGTCATTCACACACCTTACCAGCATGAGTCACATAAAAAAAAAAAAATTTGAAAGCAAAATTACTGTTAGGCCTAACTGTAACAAACCCAACAAAGTTTGCGTCAAACTCAGCAAGCTCTCTAGGCTAAAGTTATTTCGTTGTTAATGGACTGGCGGTGGATGTAGACTGTCGCGCTTTCAAAATACCTTAGCGGTGAAAGCGCAACTCGGTGAAATAGCAGGGTGTCTACGGAGGTGAAAGAGTTTGATAACCGACAACAAGTAAAAGTTTGATAATAAAAAGCATCACTGGTGGGCTGCAGCAATAAACAAACGGATTTAGGTAACAGCCGTTGGGTCGCGGCATCTCCGTTGTCTGTGAAAAGGTTGAACGCCAAAACGATATCAGCGCCAAACGTTCAAATATAAATTTACATTTGTGTTCGGAATTGAATTTATTGCCCTACGTGATTTCCTAACTACCCACATTGACTGACGTATGTAGGTAACCGTTTTTTCGGTACTAGTTGCCATGCTATATTGAACGCTTGGGTAGGTGTGCTAACAGGAAAGGATGATAAAAAGTAAGTGGGGAAATTGTTTAATCCTTTTTCGAAAATCTCAATTAAGTGGTAAGTGCGGTAAGTAGTTACATCCCTTTTCAGAAAAGATTTTTTACACTAACCATATCTGACAGTAACCTTGTTTGTTTTTCTATATTATTTTAATCAATTTTATTTTATTTTATTTTCTTTCATTTTATTTGTTTTTTTTTTTTTTTATATTTTTTTTTAAGTTTTTAATTTTTTTTTTTAATATAGGGTGGGAGTGAAATGAAAAAAATGTTAATGTTAAAAAAGTTCGTAACGGACTTTTTTCAATGTTAAAAGGTTCGGCGTTAGCAACATAACTTGACAAAAATAAATATAAGTGTTGCCTACATTGCCTACATTTAGGCGTGTGACGTTGTTCTAATGTTAGCAGCAGGCCGATTACATAAAATTGGGGCTGTACATTACATTACATTAAATTTGGGTCTGTAAGGGTTGCCTACATTTAGGCTATACTACTAACAGTGTGACGTTGTACTGATATTAGTAGCAGACCGATTACAAAAAATTGGAGCTGTATAGGCTATATTGTTAACAGGTTTAGGCTGTACTGCTCTCAAGTCATAAATATGCTAATTGAGTTTTCATAAATATTATAATTGCATAAGTTGATAAAAAGTGATATGCAATAGCTTTACCGCGGCAGTCCCCGAGTGCCACACGTCCTTTTTTTAAATTATTTTTTTTATTTTTTATCTCGTTATTTTTTATTTCAATTTAATATAATTTTATTTAATTATTTTTTATTTTATCTTTTTTTATTTTTTTATTCCATTTTATTTCATTTTATTTTGGTTTATTTTACTTTATTTTACTTTTTTTTTAATTTTATTTTTTTTATATTTTATTTTATTTTATTTTATTTTATTTTATTTTATTTTATTTTATTTTATTTTATTTTATTTTATTTTATTTTATTTTATTTTATTTTATTTTATTTTATTTTATTTTATTTTATTTTATTTTATTTTATTTTATTTTATTTTATTTTATTTTATTTTATTTTATTTTATTTTATTTTATTTTATTTTATTTTATTTTATTTTATTTTATTTTATTTTATTTTATTTTATTTTATTTTATTTTATTTTATTTTATTTTATTTTATTTTATTTTATTTTATTTTATTTTATTTTATTTTATTTTATTTTATTTTATTTTATTTTATTTTATTTTATTTTATTTTATTTTATTTTATTTTATTTTATTTTATTTTATTTTATTTTATTTTATTTTATTTTATTTTATTTTATTTTATTTTATTTTATTTTATTTTATTTTATTTTATTTTATTTTATTTTATTTTATTTTATTTTATTTTATTTTATTTT
>CAXKVI010000313.1:0-32500 GCA_964058755.1 Campiglossa producta
TCTTTATTTTTTTTTTTTGTATTGTTGGATCTATGCTCTGACCTCCTCGGGTGATGAGAATCTACCTCATATGGATCAACTCCCGATCGATGTCTAGAAAATGATTAACTCAGCGGATAAAGACAATTTCTCTGCCCATCATAATTTATACTCACTGTGATTTGAACTCTTTCAGTCGCTTATGTATAATATATAAGTAACTACATATATATCGTCGCTGATTATGCAAAACAACGTAAGCAACGTAGCCCATGCCATTAAGACTTATTTTTTTTTTGTTTTTGCAAGAAGACTACTTTTGCATTGGAAAGCAATTAGGTGAGATCTTGATCAGAGTTCTCTTAAAATTCAAAAAACCGCCAAGCTGAAATATCACATACGTCGTTTTCAAAATGTACATTACGTCATTTTGCAGAATCACTGACGATATGTAACTATATGCTACATACTTTAGTAGTAATACCATTATTTCCATAACGCTATTTATGATCCCATAACTACCTTCAAACTTAGGCCTTCATAACCACCGACACCAATATTTTCCATAGTCCACTTTCTCTAGTAACATTGCAACAAAGGCCCATTGGCTTTTAGCAGCACAAACATAAAGTAGAATATATCCATTTATGCATTTACATATATGTAAGTGTATGTATGTTTCTTATATCTAGATGTTAGTGTGTATGTGTTAAATTACGTTGAATATACGCGGAAATGTACCAGCTCCAGTATTTATTACGCCTTCAACTACATAAATATGTTTGCTAATATATAACTTTGATACCCAACTTGCAGACAACAACAACAGCAACACAAATGCATTGCACACACACACACTCATATTTACATACCTAGTATACAATGTCGCGCGACAGTTTTGACAGCTCGACAGCTATTGTGGTTAGACGTTTGGTCTAAAGGTGGCTCGGATGGGCGGGCGTTTGGTCATTTGTGCTTTATTGACTAACTTGGTGTATGTTTGGTTTGGTTTGAGTGAGGTTCGACTTGGGTTTGACGATTAGTGGAAGTCATAGGCTGCAATTTTGTGGTTATGCATAGATACAAAGTGTTGTTGTTATAAGTGGCATGTGGTTAACGGGCGGGTTATGTGTAAACATACATACATACGTTACATTTATTAGTTTACATATTTGCGTCTATTATTATCTGACAGTCTATTCAAATTTATGATAGTAGGCGTGTGAGTGCGTTTTACGCCACAGGTCTGACGATTTGTGTAACCAAATGTCTCCTTCGAAACCACTAACCATAGCCAAAGTCCAGATTATTACATGCGTTGTGTTTATGTTACTCGCTACATTTGCATATGAATGTTTACCCGGCAGTGCACCACTGATATATACAGAAAATCGACTATTGTCACACTCATATAAATTTGTAATAATTTCACCAAACATTTTGAAGTTAAATTCTTAGGCGGCGATATGAAGTTCTGATTGAGAGTAAAACTTGAGAAAATGGCTGATGATGCAACGGAAATTATGCAACGGAAATAGAAATTGTAGCCGACTTTCAGGCGTATGTTGCAGACTTTCAGGAGTAGGCGATTTTCACCACGATGTCTAGCTGTGCAAATCAAATAGGATTTGAAATTCTAGGATCTAGCTAACATTGCACAGATTGTAATAGTTAGGCCGAGCAGAATTCGTGGTGTTGCCACTTATGGCGGTTTACAGGGTTGCCACCTATGCCAATTTTTTTAAATATATGCAAGTGTGATATCAAATGAAAGGTATTTTCGACGGTATTCCAAAAAAAATATTTTCAAACAGGGTTGCCACTTAGGGTTGCCACCTAACCGCAATTAATTTATTTTTTCGTATACCTAGGGAACTGCTTGACCAATTTGCATGTAGACAACTTGATTCACTCTAAGATTATATACATGGGTGTTGCCACTTAGGGCGGTTTACGGTGTTGCCACTTATCCCAATTTTTTTTAATACAAAGCTAGATATGCCAATATGGGTATCAAATGAAAGGTATTTTCGACCATATTCCAAATATGACAATTCGAAGCAGGGTTGCAGCTTAGGATTGCCACCTAACCGCAATTTATTGATTTGTTCGTATATTTCGTAAACTGCTGGACCGATATGGATAAAATTTGCCACATAGACAATTTGATTCATTCTAAGATTATATACATGGGTGTTGCCACTTAGGGCGGTTTACAGGATTGCCACCTATCCCAACTTTTTTTAAATAGAGAGCTAGATATACCAATATGGGTATCAAATGAAAGGTATTTTCTGCCGTATTCCAAATATGACAATTTCACGCAAGGATGCTACTTAGGGTTGACACCTAACCGAAATTTACAACCCCTTTAAGAACTCTCCCTCTCTTCATTCCCCTCTTTACTTCTACCACGTCCCTGTTAATTTAGGCAACGTCAGGATTTATGATATGTAGGGAAGAGTAGACTTATCGAACGCCTTGATCAGGCGACTTATGAGTGTTATTAAGTAAGGGTTCACTGTCAAAGCTATTGGTATAAGAGTAGCCTCTAAGCTAAGATGTTGAAGAAGGGAGTAGAGAATCTTAAAAGCAACCCAGTCTTATACTAGTCAACCATATTTTCTCGTCCAAACTAGTCATAAGGTAGTTCAGTACTGGTTGTTTTTTCTACAGTGTTAGTGCTTAGCTTCATGCCATAGTAGGCACATATTAATATTTATGCATATATACTTTCCAATATGTCAGCTATGTGAATTTGTGCGTGAACATTACTATTTATTATTTAATATCTTTTTGCGGGTAAAATCTTAAGTAATCATTACAAATATTTTGACATTTTAACGCCAGTTAACCGACTTATTTATCTGATATTATATCTATTCGTATTAGGGTATGTACATTTTCTGCTTATATCTATCTATCTATCTTCTATTTTTATATATAAAATTCAAATTTTGTAACACTTGGCTCCTAAACGAATAAGCCGATCGTAGCCAAATTTTACTGGATATCTCTCAGGGATGGTCAAAGGCTAAAAAATGTATTTATATATATAGGGACGTGGCACCTCCCATACAAGGTCCTTATCTGTTGAAGTATTTAGTTTAGAAGACTGAAATTTGGTGAGGGATTATATGAGATTAATCCCTACCACCTCCAAAAAAACTGGTATAACGAAAAAGGGGGTGTGGCACCTCCCAAAAGAATGAAATATTTCATAGTCCATATCTCTGGAAGGATTTAGGTTATACCACAGAAATTAGCTGAGGAATTATATAAGATGAATCCCTACCGCGTCCAGACAACTGGAGATAGCGAAAAGGGGGGCGTGACACCTCCCATACCAATGAAATATTACGTGGTCCATATCTATGGAAGTATTCAGTTTAGACTACTGAAATTTGGTTAGGGATTATATCGTCGCTCCCAACGAAGACTAACACACGTGGAAGACTAACACACTTCAGTTTTCTGCGTGGAAGACTAACACATTTGCGAACTGTGTTAGTTTTCGACGCAGAGAACGAAGTGTGTTAGTCTTCTCCTTCCTCACGGAATGTCAATTTCGGCATCACTTCGCAACACCTTCGGGAAGTGTTTTTAGTGTTAACAACAACAACAACAATAACAACAACAACACAATGTTAGTTTAACTTGATAGATAGTAAGATTTTAACAGGAAGACATGCTAATTCAACACAAAAGTATCATCATTTAACAGGATTTAATTTTTATTGAATAGGAAGGCATGTTAATTTAACGGAAGTCTTGGTGGCCACGCGATCTTATACCTGTTAATTAGAGTATGCTGTTGACTTTGCGGAATCTCATAATAAGCTCGCCTTTACTTTCAGATTCGTGGATAAGGAAATACGAACCTTCAAGCCACATCGAGACCTTCCCTTTCCTCTGCTGCCGAGTTCAGGTGACGATAGGCAAACCTTCTGACCCATGCCAGCGGAGCCTTTGGCCTTTAATACGCTGGACTCTGGTGAGATCTGCGTAAAGCTCGTACAGCTAATCGTTAAATCTCCTTCGATACTCGCCGTTGGCATCAGGGAAAGGACCATATATCTTCTCGAGAACTTTTCTCTCAAATAGTCCAAGGGCCATCTCATCGTTTCTTCAAATTGTCCATGAATCTGAGCCATACATCAGGACAGGTATGATGAGAGACTTTTAGAGCGTGATCTTTGTTCTTCGAGAGAGGACTTTACTTCCCTATTGCCGTTCTTCGTTGGATTTCTAAATTGCGGGGATATTAACACAGTGAAATCAACATCAAAAATTATATAGGAAAAAGTTTTCCTAAACGTGGTTGCTCCACGGCAGTCGTTTGGTAAACTCTCCTGGGGTATTTCGGACTCTTTCACAAATTGCTCTCGTTGGCCAGTCTTTCTTTGTGGGCTATGTCGAGGGCTTACCGAAACTTGTAAATTTGGAAGGCAAGAGGTCGCCTTGAATTATCAACACAATTAAGAATGGACTTGGCGGGTTGTTATACCTTTCATGAACATGAAATGGTATTATAACTTTGGTCCGATGTTTGTAAGTATGAGAAGAAGAAGATATAGACCCATCAATAAGTATACCGAAATGATCAGGATGACGAGATGAGTTGATTTAGCCATGTCCGTCTGTCCGTCTGTCTGTCTGTCTGTCTGTCTGTCTGTCTGTCTGTCTGTCTGTTTGAACGCAAACTAGTCCCTCAGTTTTTGAGATATCTGGCTGAAATTTTTTATGCGGCCACCATTTTCCAATATAGGAATCATTTGTCGGAACCAGCAACATCGGACCGATATTACATATAGCTCCCATACAATCGATTGTTCCGATAAACCGATTTTGGGCTATAACTCCTTTAATTTATGAGCTAGGAACGTGAAATTTTGTAAGTATAGCTATTTTTATATGTGAAATATCGATGTTGAAAATCATCGAGATGGGATAAATATTTCACATAGCCCCCATACAATCGATTGTTCCGATAAACGGATTTTGGGCTATAACTCCTTTAATTTAAGAGCTAGGAACGTGAAATTTTGTAAGTATTGCTATTTTTATATGTTAAATAGCGATGTTGAAAATCATTGAGATGGGATAAATATTTCACCTAGCCCCCATACAATCGATTGTTCCGATAAACGGATTTTCGTAGATAACTCCTGTAATTATATAGGTAGGAACGTGAAATTTCCTAACTATTGCTATTTTAGAATGTGGAATGTCGATGTTAAAATTCAATGAGATTCGACCAAAATAACACATCGCCCCTATATAATCTATAGTTCCGATAATTTCGGTATGAGCTTAAGTTAAATTCACACAGGCTGTACTGGGATCAAACAGTGAAAATCGTGACGCTTATTCATGAAAGGTATTTAGCCTTCGGCATAGCCGAAGACAGCTTTCCTTACTTGTTTTTTAATAATAAAATTGATCGAACATCACATACCTGAATGGTTATATTATATATAATTTTCAAATATATAAGTATGAAGTTATATGTTCTATATACAACCTACACTTGATCTGCCATACGCAGTAAATCTGAACAACCATATATTAATATTCGTATGTATGTACCTACATCTTATGTAGATATGTGTTATTGAATCATTGTAAATTATGTACTAAAAGCAGAAGTTAATTAATAATGCAGCGCACAGCACATTTCTCCCAATCGTCAACACTCAGTCACCCCACACTTACTCCCTCACTCGAGACATATACATATCAAAATTCAATGGCAAACCGACTGTGAATTCTCGTCCACTGGCTCGCTTTAATAGGTACTTATTAGCTGTTGGCTGCTACATATATTCCCGAGTGTATAAATAATTTTCCGATTGATTTTCATTTCATTTCAATTCATTTTTCTTTAGTGCCATAATTTTTGAAATATGTTACAATCAGCAAACCATCTACTATTGCCAACTGTACATAAAATAAATATGGAAGTGTTTTATGTGTGGCAATACCCAGCAGAAAATGTTGGGAAAATTTTGTTGTATATAAAGGATTTTGGGAAAGGGAATGGTTTTCGAGATATCAACCAAAATCCAAATGAAATAAGAGAAGTGAGACAAAAGATAATTGATCTTCGTTCGTGTTCCCACATATGTTAACTCTCTAATAACTCACACATTCCAAAGATCAGAGCGCTCTGTATAGCCTCTCAGCGTCTGTGTTGTATCAATGTAAGTGTTCTTTTTATTACGTTTTTGTAAACCAATTTTGCTCTCTTTATGGATTTTTGTGCATCTGCAAAGCATCTCGTTTTCTATTGTTCTTTTGCTCAAAATTTCTCTCCAATACATATACGAAAAAAGAAAACATAAAAGCTTATGCTGCAACACAACGAATAGACGAGAGCGCAAGAGATTGGGGAAGTAAAGCAAGTCAATCACAACCGTCGTTCATTTGCGTTTGCGTTCTAAGCAACTATCCTATACTATATAAAAAGCAAAGTTGAATTGTGGCTCCATGAGCACAGAAAAAATGTTAAATTATTAGAAACAAATTTTTTTTACAACTGCCGATCTTTCTACAAACCACACTCTGCGGAAAAATCTAGAAATCTATCAGCACACACAAAGGCTTCTCAAACCATTAAAAAAAACCTTCAATTTTGTTGTACAGTGTAATTTACTGAGCATTTTTCTTCACTCTGAGAAAGTTCTCTGACCATAGCTGTATCTTTAATTTTAGCAAGCATACGTTCCAATAGTCAAATAGTGAAATGGGTAAGGTCCTAGCCAGTTGTTAAAAAAAAACGAAGTTTTATTCAAACCGTGGCCCAAGAATTTTTTCAGATTTTTCGGGTCACCCTAAGTTTTCTCTCCAGAGGGTAGTTTGTTCAGAGATCGGTAGTAGTAAAAAAAAAATTTTTTTTCAGTTGAACATTTTTTTTCTTAATAACTTACTCTACTCCAACTTTTTGCACTATGGAACATCTGTCTGCCGGCAAATATAAAAACCAAATTTAATTATTGTTTTTTGAGCTTAAAAAGGTTGTTAAATCATCAAAAAAAAATTGTTTTAGAACTACCGATCTCTTTACAAACCAACCTTTGGAGAGAAAATCTAGGGTGACCCGAAAAATCTGACTTCATATTCGGACTCCCCACACCCAGAAGCTTTAGATACCGGTGAGAAACCCAGTCGGATTTTCAAAAACTTCAATTTTGTTGTACACTGTAAGAATTTTTTTTTTCATTATCATTTTTTAAACTTTTTTTATTTTTTTTTTTTCAAAATTTTTTTATTTTTTTTTTAATTTTTTTTTATTAAACTATTTTTATTTTTTAGTAAAAGTAGCTATATAAAGTTCACTGAAGTCCCTAACGACTTAAAAATACATTGTAGATACAAAACTATTCACACTTTTAACACCAACAATTCCCGAAGTCACCTCATTTCTTGTTGGGTATATATCTACTTGCAAGAGTATATGGTTTACAGTGTGGGTGCGGAAGAAAGGGGAGATTGGTTTATACTCACGCTACAATTGTAATATCTAATAATTTTTATTTCTATATTTATATTCATTTCTGGTGCTATTATTGTTACTTCCGTATTCTCTGTTTATATTTGTAATGCGCATACATTTTACGGTACTTGGGAATTTAAGCACGTATCTCTTAGAAATTGTGGATATTTCTTTTTTGTTTATTTATTGAAGCTGTGGTATAAATGGGTTTTCGATAGCTCGTATGGTTTAAGTGTAGGATAAGAAAAGGTTTTCAAAGAATTCATTTATCGAGGGGTTGAAAATAATAATAATTTGTCACGACATCATATCGTCGCTCGCTTGCCAGAGGCATGAATATGAAAATTTTCTAGATTCGAGTTAATAGGCTCATGTGACTAAGCTCTCGTTTCTCTACGATTCACGAAAATCCTGAGTTTCGAAAGTACAAGGAACCCCCGGAAATGTGCAATGCCATTTTCATGAATGTGTAGTTCAATCTCTGAAAATTATGCCAGAAAGAGGAATGTGTAGCAAAAGTTGAGTTTCTAAATTTTTAAAAATTTTCGTTGAGCCAGAAACAAGAATGTATTGCACTGAACCACAGACACTATGGCGTATATGTATAAATTTTACTACACATTCGTGTTTCTGGCTCAGAGAAAATTTTACAAAATATGGACATTTCATTTTCACACATTTTCATTGCGCCAAAAACATGAATGTGCTACGCATTCATGGTTCTGGCACAACGAAAATTTAAAAAAAATTAATTTTGGCACATTTAAGCTTCTGGAAAGCGAGCGAAGATATCTCCTAGTAATGCCGATACTATCGTAGACTTATGTCTAGCATTCTTCATTGATAGCTAAAATCACAAATCCAAATACGATCGTTGAGTCCGGGTAAAAATTAGTTAATTTGAAAATTGTATTAAATGACAAAAGGCAAAATTTAGAGTAGATCCGTAACGCAAATTACAACGAGTAAAACAATACAAATATTTATGCATACACATTACACAATTATCATTTCATATATACATACATATCTACAAAATGCACAACTACAAAAACAACGAATAATTGTTATAGGAAATTATGCAAACTAAAGTGAAATAGACATAAAATCTTAATTGAAATGAAATGACATGACAGCGTACAAATAACTTGACAGAATATCTGAGCAATTGAGAGGTAGCGAGACAGTGGTGTAGCGGGTGTTAATCACATGCAAAAATGTGCAATATGTCAGTAGAATGAAAATTCCAGAATTTCACAATAACAACAAATTGACAGCAAGAATAAAAATATATAGAGATATCAAAGTGCAAAATTAACATGTTTACATATGGACTTACAAGTGAATATGTGCTTGGAAATGAGTGCATTTGGAATTGAAATTAATGACGAAAAGTGATAAGGTATGCGAGAGTTTGAAAATTCTGTAACTTTTACTTTTTTTTAGAAAATCATTTATTTTTTAATAAAATCTTTTTTTAATTCTATAAATTTTTTCATCGATTTTTAAATCACCCCCAATTGTTCCCAAAATTATTCCAAAAAACCCCCAATTCATCCCCAAATAATTCCAAAATTACCCCGAAACGACGCCAAAATTACCCCCAATCGATCCCAAAATGAATCCAAAACTACCCCGAAACGGACCCAAAATTATTCAAAATCGACCCTAAAATGAATCCAAAACTGCCCCAAAATTACCCCCAATCGACACCAAAATGTTTCCAAAATTACCCCCAATCGACGCCAAAATGTTTCCCAAAATCCCCGCAATGGCCCCAAAGTTACCCTCAATCGATCCCAAAATTACCCCGAAACGGCTCCAAAACTGATCGCAAAATTATTCATAAATTACCCCGAAACGGCCTCAAAATTACCCACAATCGATCCCAAAATGAATCCAAAATTACCCCGAAACGACCCCAAAATTACGACGAATTGATCCGAAAATCATTTCAAAATTACCCCGAAATGGCCCCAAAATTACCCCAACTGATCTCAAAATGATTCCCAAATTTCCCCGAAACGGCACCAAAATTACTCACAATCGATTCCAAAATGAATCCAAAATTACCCCAAAACGTCCACAAAATTTTTCAAAAATTTTTCAAAATTACCCCCAATCGACGCCAAAATGATTCCAACATTACCCCCAATCGATGCCAAAATTAATCCAAAATTACACCGCAACGGCCCCAAAGTTATCCTCAATCGATCCCAAAATTACCCCGAAACGGCTCCAAAACTGATCCCAAAATTATTCAAAAATGACCCCGAAACGGCCTCAAAATTACTCACAATCAATCCCAAAATGAATACAAAATTACCCCGAAACGACCCCAAAATTAAGCCCAATTGATCGGAAAATGAATCCAAAATTACCCCGAAATGGCCCCAAAATTACCCCAACTAATCTCAAAATGATTCCAAAATTTCCCCGAAACGCCACCAAAATTACCCCCAATCGATTCCAATTTGAATCCAAAATTACCCCAAAACGCCCCTAAAATTGTTTCCAATTGATCCCAAAATTATTCCAAAACTACGCCGAAATGGCCCCAAAATTACCCCCATTAAAGACGACTAGTTCGCTCTCTTTTTTCATAGCTAACCTAGCAGCAACTAGTAGCTGATAAAAAAACAAAGGCTTGTAATGGATTATCTATACATATCGCACACCTAAATCTAAATAGCGATAAACTCAAAAAATCAAAATGTTCTAAAAGCTCGAAAAACTGGAAGCCTCTCCCATATATGCCAATGGCATTTTCAATTTTCAGCAGCAGGGAATTGAATAGTAATGTGCCCTAGTATGCATAGCTCAAAATTTACAATTTTTGAGTTACCTCCCTTTAGATCTAAATGTGCGAAATCATAAAATTGTAATAAGTCGATATCTGTGCCTTACAGATATGCGAAAAAAAGTTAATTGTTTCAATCACTATTAAGCCAATAGAATCCAAATCAACCGTTTTTTTTTTAATTTTTGTATGTATGCCTGTATGTTTGTGGCGGTATCAGACGAAGACTGCTAAATATAATTAAATGAAACTTTCGCCATTGTATTAGTAGTCGTTCAACATAAAATTAAAGATATTACTTTTTTCGATAACTCGACCGCTTTCAGAGTTATCGACCAATATGTGGACCAGGGGAGACCAAACATTTGTTAGTATCATGTGATCATGATGTGATTAATTTAAATATCTCAGCTGGTTTCAGAGATAACTCCATACATGTGAGACGGAAAAAGGGAAAGGTGGAAGGTTCGCGTTGTTTTAACTTTGAGTGGGAAAAATCTGCCGGGTCTGCTAGTAAACGATAAACCATTTTCTTATTCAAAACTTTTAATCTAATCAAAGGTTGTACACGGTTTCAATGCCAACATATCCTTCCAATGTTCTAAGTTTCTTCTTTGTATTTGAGAAAATTGGATTTGACACATGTAATTATTCTCCTTAACAATTCGTAAACATAATCAAAACTTGAATGTCCTTTTT
The DNA here is from genome assembly GCA_964058755.1 of Campiglossa producta. Classification (NCBI taxonomy): domain Eukaryota; kingdom Metazoa; phylum Arthropoda; class Insecta; order Diptera; family Tephritidae; genus Campiglossa; species Campiglossa producta. The sequence continues at coordinate 10,974 of CAXKVI010000313.1, forward strand.
TAATGACTAATTTGTCACAGACAACGGAGCAACATCTCGCCACACAACATTTCCACATTCTCCTTCTCCAAATTACAGCCATTATTGGTTTGTAAGAAACTTGAATTGCGGTTAGTTACACTTTGACTTTTCATACAATATTTGAGTTTATTATTTATGATATATCTAGTATTCATTGCAAAATAATCCATTATTATTTAATTTGTATATAAATCAAAAATGCTAAAAGGGCAAATCAAAAGCTATTTGTACTCAAAAGCACTCCACACCACATTTTCCATTATTACTTAGTACGCGCACTTTTGACTTTGTGGGACGTACAAGTTCAATGCGTACGTGCTGTGGCTGTTTCGTTTTTCTACTCGTATTATTATTTATTATCCAAGAAATTTCTTTGAAAAAGCATTGAATAAAAAAAATATTAAATGGTAATAATAATAAAATAAATGGGCGATGCGTTGGGTGTTTCATCCTGAGAATGCATGGGGAGTTGACGAGTATGTTGTCGTGCTTCACGGTGCGTGCACACAACAAAAGGAAGGTGACGTGAATTTAAGGGTTAAAACCTTAACGAAAGGATTTTTTGACTGGAAAGAGACATATTTTCATATTCATATTTATTCAGTATGTATGGGATGCGTGTGTGTGTGCGAGTATGCAATATGACACGGGTTTATGGGTTGTTAAGATGATTGCAAAAATATGAACCGCATAAAAGCAGCAAAAAAACGCATCATCAAATAAAGCTAACGGCGGGTGGTGACTAATGGGGTAACTAAAAGTACTCATGTATGTCTACATAAGTTCAAATGAATATAGACTTCTTTAATGCCGCATATGGGTCATTCCATGTCAAGGTATCTACCGATTTTTTTTTTTAATTTTTTTTTTCATTTAATTTTTCATTATTTTGAATTTTTTTTCATTATTTTATATTATTTTATTTTATTTTATTTTATTTTATTTTATTTTTTATTTTTTTTTATTTTATTTTATTTTATTTTATTTTATTTTATTTTATTTTATTTTATTTTATTTTATTTTATTTTATTTTTTTATTTTATTTTTTCATTTTATTTTATTTTGTTTTATTTTATTTTATTTTATTTTATTTTATTTTTTATTTTTTTTTATTTTATTTTATTTTATTTTATTTTATTTTATTTTATTTATTTTTTTATTTTATTTTTTCATTTTATTTTATTTTGTTTTATTTTATTTTATTTTATTTTATTTTATTTTTTTATTTTTTTTTATTTTATTTTTTTTTTATTTTATTTTATTTTATTTTATTTTATTTTTTTTTTTTTATTTTATTTTATTTTATTTTATTTAAATTTATTTTATTTTATTTTATTTTATTTTATTTTATTTTATGTTATTTTATTTTATTTTATTTTATTTTATTTTATTTTATTTTATTTTATTTTATTTTATTTTATTTTATTTTATTTTATTTTATTTTATTTTATTTTATTTTATTTTATTTTATTTTATTTTATTTTATTTTATTTTATTTTATTTTATTTTATTTTATTTTATTTTATTTTATTTTATTTTATTTTATTTTATTTTATTTTATTTTATTTTATTTTATTTTATTTTATTTTATTTTATTTTATTTTATTTTATTTTATTTTATTTTATTTTTTTAAGTTTATTCTGTTTTTTTTTTATATATATATTTTTTAAACTCAAATATGCAGTTGGAAAATTGCATGGAATGACCCGTACATATTCATCAAAATCTGAGTGCTTGTTAATCGAACTTTAGTAACTCTACATGCACTCTATGTTTTACATGGTAACCCCTTAAATTAAAAAATCGTGTAAAGATTACAGCAATTCACAATCAACTTGGATTTCATTTGCCACTTGGTGGTTGCTTTGTATTTGACGCCCGCCAGCTATGCCATTGTTTGCAATCCAAAAGCTCACCTCGACTAGCTTGCACTTTGTGTTGTCTGGCATGCAGGCCCATTATTGTTTTGGTGTCTGACAATTTTAATTTAAAAATTTACGCAAATTTTTTTTTAATGCAGCCCATACTGGCGTTATGACATAGTGGACGGTCGAATGACTCGCGCCTCGCTGTTAAGGCGTGTTAACTACGCATGCGCACGCGCCTATTTTATGATTCTGCGGCAGTAGGATGCAGTTAGAGGCACACATCCGTACCCGCATAGTTGTGCTTTGTATGAATTTTCATATTTCTAGGTGGTTGCTTTTTTTTTGTTTTAGCTTGGACCACCTGCTGGGCACATATGCTAATGACACAGTTGGTGTTGTCGCCACATTATGATTATCACCATGTCTACGAAGTTTGGCTACGAAAATAGTATGGACATAAACATGAAAATCTTATTTATTGCAAACTTAATTATTAATTAGAAATGTATGTTATTTATAAATTATGGAGGCACTAATTGTTAAATGGTTATGAGCGAACGAGAGGGGTGGGGTGGAGTATTTGTAAATCAAATAAAATAAATTAAATTAAAGTAGAGACAATTAAATTAAGGTAAATTAAATGAAACTGAATAAATCAGATTAGATTGAATTAAAAATCAATCAAATTAAATTAAATTAAATTAATTTAAATTTAAATTAAATTAAATCAAATTAAATTCAAATAAACTAAACTAAATTAAATTAAATTAACCTAAATTAAATTAAATTAAATGAAATTAAATTAAATTAAATCAAATTAAATTAAATTAAATTAAACTAAATTAAATTAAATTAAATTAAATTAAATTAAATTAAATTAAATTAAACTAAATTATTTTAAATTAAAATAAACTGAATTAAATTAAATTAAATTAAATTAATTTCAATTAAATTAATTTAAATTAAATTAAATTAAACTAAACTAAATTCATTTAAATTAAAACAAAAAAAATTAAATTAATTTAAATTAATTTAAACAAAATTAAATAAAATTAATTTAAACTAAATTAAATAAAATTAATTTAAACTAAATTAAATTAAATTAAAATAAATTAAATTAAATTAAATTAAATTAAATTAAACTAAATTAAAATAAATTAAATTAAACTAAATTGAACTAAATTAAATCAAATTAAATTCAATTAAAATAAACTAAACTAAATTGAATTAAATTAACCTAAATTAAATTAAATGAAATTAAATTTAATTAAACAAAATTATTTTAAATTAAAATAAACTAAATTAAATTTAATTAAATTAATTTCAATTAAATTAAATTAAATTAAATTAAATTAAATTAAATTAAATTAAATTAAATTAAGGAAATTTTCCTTCACGCATGAACCTCTGCAGACATAAACATCCTTTAAGAACTTTTCAAAAACACATTTAAAATATTAAAATCCTATGAATAATAATAATCAAGTTAATTTACTGCCTTATTAAACCACAAAACTTCATTCTAAATCATTTTATTTTGTATTTGAATATTTTCGCGTTACGCCACTTAAGTCAACAACCTAATAATGGTTAACTTTGGCATACTTGGCGGATAAAGTCTAGAAAAAGAATGGAAACAAAACAAAAAGCATCCTTACAACAAATAAATAAAGAAAACAGATAAATATCCTGAACTCTTAAGTTTATTGCGCACAAAAGCATACAAAACGAAGTACTTCAGTTCAAAAAAAGCAAACAAAAAGTCAGCAGGAAAGCCTATCGTATGACGAACGACCAACGACGAATGCTTCAATGGACGATTAAACGAGGAAACAGGAAGCATCAACACAGGGATATACCTACCCACACACAAACGCATGCAAAAGACAAGGGGAGCATTTGAAGACAAACTCACAGATATAAACATTTGAAGGCACCCAGAAAAATCTTCGTACTGCACGTTGACAGCCCTCAAAAGCAGACGGCGACAGTCAGTCAGTTTGTCGCAAACAACAACAACAACAACAACAAATGACATCATGAACTCAAACTCAAAATGTGCTTAGCATTAGCGTTTCAACCACGAATCTCACTCCCCGTTTACCTTCTTGGCGCGTGAATCCACATATAAAAGTTGGCGCATAGTCGCCTTGTCGAATGTTGAACTGAAAATTTCTTCCGGTTTCCGCTTTTGACGACTTTGTCATTGTCGTTGTCGCCACCACCGTTGCCGTACTTACGTATATAATTTTTTTTTTTTTTTCATAATCTCACAATTCTATGAGTACATTTTTTTGTTGGAGATTTTTTTATGTCTTTTATTTATTCTACATTTGTTTACATGCATTTTTATGCTAAAGTATAAAACAGAGATGTAGGCTGACTTTGAGCGAGAGGGTACGGATGTTTAAAAAAATGTCAGATAAATTAAAATTGAGCAAAAAATAGGATAAAATAAATTTGAATAACAAAAATAATAATTTATATAAAATAAACATAAAATAAAATAAAATAAAATAAAATAAAATAAAATAAAATAAAATAAAATAAAATAAAATAAAATAAAATAAAATAAAATAAAATAAAATAAAATAAAATAAAATAAAATAAAATAAAATAAAATAAAATAAAATAAAATAAAATAAAATAAAATAAAATAAAATAAAATAAAATAAAATAAAATAAAATAAAATTAAATAAAATAAATTAAAATAAAATAAAATAAAATAAAAAAAATAAAATAAAATAAAATAAAATAAGATAAAATAAAATAAAATAAAATAAAATAAAATAAAATAAAATAAAATAAAATAAAATAAAATAAAATAAAATAAAATAAAATAAAATAAAATAAAATAAAATAAAATAAAATAAAATAAAATAAAATAAAATAAAATAAAATAAAATAAATTAAAATAAAATAAAATTTAAAAAAATAATAATAACACAGTGCGACAAAAAAAATGGAATACACTTTTGAAGCGACCGAGTAGAGATTGTTCATCTGGTCAAGTTATACACGAAACACTCTTCAAACGAATTGTAACACCCATAAAATCTGGTTTAAGGCCAAAAAACCATTTTTTTAGAGTTTTAGTTGAAAAGAAAATCATTAAAAATCAAGCTTTCAACCGATTTTTTCATAAAAAATGCCAAAAATGGTTATTTTATTAAATGTTTGTATGGCGAACCCCCCAGGTGGTGGTTTAGGGGGTGTGCCACAGGCTTGTATCCGTCAGCCCTTCAAAGTTAGTGGGGGTCGGTCATACATTTGGGCACGATTCGGGCACTCTAAATGGGGCAACTTAGGATTTTTCAAACTTTGGCGCTCAAGGACAAAAGTAAATAGTCGGGACATCAGAATTGGTTTTACAGGTACGCTTACATCGGCAAAGTATCTTATTTTGATCCCTAAAACAGGATTTTCTTTGTCACTTGGGTGATTTTCAAATCGACCCACCTTCTTACACATAGTACCCCCGAAGGGCGCTTGAGACGGGAAAATTTGATTTTGGATTATGCTGCATATCTTAAAAACTTGAAGTCCTTTCCAAAAAATAAAAAATGGTTTAATAAAGTAATGAATGCCTCTCGATGACATATGCCCTATAAGGATCATTCATTGTCAATTAGTGCCAAAAAAATGGCGTCAAAACCGGAAAACCGGATTAAATTTCCAAAAATTCCAACTTCTGGCTTGAAAAACGTATCATACTTTTTCAAATGAATAAAACACTGATTATGTTTCGAAAGTGTCAACAATTCTTTACCGAACAACGTTGAGAATTTTTAAATTGCTTTAAAATTAGATTTTTAATTAATTTTTCTTTACGAAGAGAGTGAAAAGACGGTTTTTTGGCATTAAAACCAGATTTTGGGGTATAACTCGACCAGATGAACAATCTCTGCTAGGTCACTTCAAAAGTGTAAAACGGCTGTTGCACTGTGTACCTAATAAGTGAAAATACTATTTAAAGTAACAGCGATCCATTTAAACCCCTCCCAATATACGCCCTTGTAAGAAGTTATGTATGTCGTGCTTAGCTCCTTTTCGTTGAACAGCACCAGTTTATGAGTGCTCATATTCATGGTTTCTTCTTTTATTCTATTTTTTTTCTTATACTTTTTAACGCTCCTTACATCGTTTTCAAAAAATTTTTTTCGCCGCTTCTTGGTATAACTGCGTATTCTCCAGAGGGTAGAATTTTTTCATGTGATTTCAGGTACATTTACATAAGTATTTAAATATATGATAAAATACAACATTTGTAATAAATAGCGTTCCCATTTAAGTATAGCTAGAGTTAGAAAGGTTATGTCAGAGTTTTTGTGATATTCTCAGCATCGATATCCTGAAGATATTTTGGTGTTGTTGTTAACGACAAAAATACTTCCCGAAGGTTTTGAAGAGTGATATCGAAATTGACAGTCCTTGACCGGATAAGAGCTCGGCACGCTCCGGTACTCCCTTGCGGTACTGTCCGACTGTCTCGGAAGCGATTTGGTATGATCAGTACAATCTTCTAGGCCATGTCATCCCTCCATCCGTTAGTGGTAGTGATAGCGGTAGCGGTGTATATAAAAATTCGAAGTACCCAATAGTGATAGTGATAGTGATAGTGATAGTGATAGTCATAGTCATAGTCATAGTCATAGTCATAGTCATAGTCATAGTCATAGTCATAGTCATAGTCATAGTCATAGTCATAGTCATAGTCATAGTCATAGGCATAGTCATAGTCATAGTGATAGTGATAGTGATAGCCGTATATTGCACGATTGTAGGTACATATGTATATACACTTATTCTGTAAAAAGATAATGTATACAAAAATACTTTTTTTATAAAGAAGCAAAGGAAATTTTTCAAACACAATGTATGAGCACATACGTGAATGAATATACACATGCACACACAATCATTTACTACGTTTTTTAATAATATGAGCATAATAATGTATTAAGTGTGTATATGAGTGTGTGGGTGCTCCTTTTAGATCTAAAATTTAACTTCCTCTTTGCCTGCAGTTCATGGCATCTAAGTACAAAGAGCAAAGGAAGAAGTCAGAGGCACATCATACCACACTCACATATTCACACGTACAAATAAAAATAGTCTAATAAATGCAAAAGTGTGGGTGTATATCGATGTGCGCGTATGTATTCCACTCATACATAAATTCAACGCCAGTTTTATGGCACTTTGATGGTAAAAATGTTGCACGTGTCAATTGAATTGTCGAGCAGATAGAATTTTTCTCATTCTTTTGTTGTCGCTTATCATCCTTCTTCTACAGTCATTTTTCTCACTCACCCCTCACTTTAATCCCCACTCACACACACACACACACACTCTTCAACACTGCCCTGCATTAAAACTCAGCAACATTGAATATATTTTTTGTAACTTTTCAAGACTTCGTAGATATTTTATCATCTGCGCCATGTAATAATATAAATGGTGAGCTATAAATACATAAGTAAGTGTGAGTAAATTATATATATTTCCAAAGGCAATGTATGAATGTGTATTATCAGTTTCTATATTTTTCTGCTCTTTTTGCTACTTGGCATTCCTTCTTTGTGCTGCTTATAAAATCTGTTGAGCATCCTTATGCGGTAAGTATGACTAATCTCACGGGATTCAGCAACCATTGATGCCTGCCACAAATACGTACCGAATACCACTACTACCACCACCAGCAACAACAACAATCATCACTACCATCGCCATAATTCTTCGCTGACATTAGACCACATTTGTGCTGTTTAGTTGCTACATATTTAAGAATGAATTATTTTTAATTTTCTAAGTATCAAATAACTAGCGAATGAGAATAGGATACACAGGATAAATTTCTGGTATAACCTTAAGGGACTTAGAATTTGAATTAAACCTTTTACCGCCGACATTGGTTTGTAAGGAAAAGAATACGAGAGAGAGCTATTTTTATGCCGCAACGTTAAAGAACGTTAAATAAAATAAAATAAAATAAAATAAAATAAAATAAAATAAAATAAAATAAAATAAAATAAAATAAAATAAAATAAAATAAAATAAAATAAAATAAAATAAAATAAAATAAAATAAAATAAAATAAAATAAAATAAAATAAAATAAAATAAAATAAAATAAAATAAAATAAAATAAAATAAAATAAAATAAAATAAAATAAAATAAAATAAAATAAAATAAAATAAAATAAAATAAAATAAAATAAAATAAAATAAAATAAAATAAAATAAAATAAAATAAAATAAAATAAAATAAAATAAAATAAAATAAAATAAAATAAAATAAAATAAAATAAAATAAAATAAAATAAAATAAAATAAAATAAAATAAAATAAAATAAAATAAAATAAAATAAAATAAAATAAAATAAAATAAAATAAAATAAAATAAAATAAAATAAAATAAAATAAAATAAAATAAAATAAAATAAAATAAAATAAAATAAAATAAAATAAAATAAAATAAAATAAAATAAAATAAAATAAAATAAAATAAAATAAAATAAAATAAAATAAAATAAAATAAAATAAAATAAAATAAAATAAAATAAAATAAAATAAAATAAAATAAAATAAAATAAAATAAAATAAAATAAAATAAAATAAAATAAAATAAAATAAAATAAAATAAAATAAAATAAAATAAAATAAAATAAAATAAAATAAAATAAAATAAAATAAAATAAAATAAAATAAAATAAAATAAAATAAAATAAAATAAAATAAAATAAAATAAAATAAAATAAAATAAAATAAAATAAAATAAAATAAAATAAAATAAAATAAAATAAAATAAAATAAAATAAAATAAAATAAAATAAAATAAAATAAAATAAAATAAAATAAAATAAAATAAAATAAAATAAAATAAAATAAAATAAAATAAAATAAAATAAAATAAAATAAAATAAAATAAAATAAAATAAAATAAAATAAAATAAAATAAAATAAAATAAAATAAAATAAAATAAAATAAAATAAAATAAAATAAAATAAAATAAAATAAAATAAAATAAAATAAAATAAAATAAAATAAAATAAAATAAAATAAAATAAAATAAAATAAAATAAAATAAAATAAAATAAAATAAAATAAAATAAAATAAAATAAAATAAAATAAAATAAAATAAAATAAAATAAAATAAAATAAAATAAAATAAAATAAAATAAAATAAAATAAAATAAAATAAAATAAAATAAAATAAAATAAAATAAAATAAAATAAAATAAAATAAAATAAAATAAAATAAAATAAAATAAAATAAAATAAAATAAAATAAAATAAAATAAAATAAAATAAAATAAAATAAAATAAAATAAAATAAAATAAAATAAAATAAAATAAAATAAAATAAAATAAAATAAAATAAAATAAAATAAAATAAAATAAAATAAAATAAAATAAAATAAAATAAAATAAAATAAAATAAAATAAAATAAAATAAAATAAAATAAAATAAAATAAAATAAAATAAAATAAAATAAAATAAAATAAAATAAAATAAAATAAAATAAAATAAAATAAAATAAAATAAAATAAAATAAAATAAAATAAAATAAAATAAAATAAAATAAAATAAAATAAAATAAAATAAAATAAAATAAAATAAAATAAAATAAAATAAAATAAAATAAAATAAAATAAAATAAAATAAAATAAAATAAAATAAAATAAAATAAAATAAAATAAAATAAAATAAAATAAAATAAAATAAAATAAAATAAAATAAAATAAAATAAAATAAAATAAAATAAAATAAAATAAAATAAAATAAAATAAAATAAAATAAAATAAAATAAAATAAAATAAAATAAAATAAAATAAAATAAAATAAAATAAAATAAAATAAAATAAAATAAAATAAAATAAAATAAAATAAAATAAAATAAAATAAAATAAAATAAAATAAAATAAAATAAAATAAAATAAAATAAAATAAAATAAAATAAAATAAAATAAAATAAAATAAAATAAAATAAGATAAAATTAAATAAAATTAAATTAAATTTAATTAAATTAAATTAAATTAAATTAAATTAAATAAAATAAGATAAAATAATAATAATAAATTAAAATAAAACACGTTTTTTTGTTAAAAATGATTCATCATATCACATTCAACCACAGGACGAAATTTATCTGAAAAAAATAAACTTTTTTTTTCCTTACCATTACTCTAACGACTCTTTTTCACATCTAGTCGTCTTCATCCTCTTAAAGTTAAGGACAAACGAAATGGCTGTTAAATTTATAGTGAACTTTAACCTTAGGAGGTAGATGAGAAAACGGCCCTAAGAGCATCTATTGTGGATACATGAACGTTAATCTCGCTAACTTCGTTTTGGCTTGAACACTGTCCGATTTATTGATCAAATTTCCCAATTTTATTTCCATTGTTGCAACTTTAACTGCTCTTAATACATTTAGTAAGGCGGAAGTCACACTCCGAATATGTTAGAATTATGCTCTACTCCCCACTGGTTTATGTGGTGTTCGAAGCTTTTTGGTTTTTATGAGTGTTCATAAAGTAAAACAAAACAGTTGTATCTATGTACTGGTCACATCAAATAAAATAATATCGTATACATATGTACATAAATACCCTGTAGGAAAAAGAGGTTAGTTTAAAATTAATTTAATATGTGTGGAAAAAAAATATTATATCTTGTGTAGGGTGCGAAATCTACGCCCTGGCACTCTAATAAACAATAAAAAATAAAAATTGTAAATGATTTTATACATCGAAACTTTTTAAAATGGGTATTTCTCGAAATCGTCCTACTTTCTCAAATTCAGTGTTTTTTAGGCACCCTTCTAATTTTATATATAACTGTGAGTAACAAAGACCATCCACGTATGTCACCTTAATATGTATGTACATATGAGCATTTCATTGTACTCGTATCCCCCTTCCTACCTGTGACCGTTGAAAATCAACATTCAGCTGAAAATTCCAAATATTGGCAACACAGACACTCGGCTTCCCTTTTCTTTACCTATTAAGACACCCTTACTCATCTGCGCTGAACATTTTTTGATCGATTTCAATGATGTTGCCTAGCAATCACCCCCAAATTTATACTACGGGTACTTGGAATATTTATGTACACTTTGGTGTAAATACCTACAATGGTATTGCTTTTATCTGTGCAACTTTTCCAGCATTTTATTTGTTTGAATTTTTTTTTTTTTTTTTCTTTTCTTTAATAATAAACATTTCTTTCATTTCGATTTTTACTATTTATTTGCACTCATTTAGATAGGGAAAAACTTTGTGGATAGCTTAACCTAAATGAAAAGAGAATTTTATCCCAAAATTAATAATAATAAAACGATAGAAATTTCAGGATACAGTGCTATATACATTGTTGTTTTATAGCTAATACAGTGAAATATGTGTAAACAAAGATGTACGCATAGATATTGATTTGTATTCTCGTTGCGCCTTTGGTTTCACTATCGGCTTTATTTAGCTGAATAATGTAACAATTGTTGCTTAGACGCGAAAGCTGTATAAATATTCGAGCTAAATTGATTCTACTGTGGAAATACGAAGGTAGGTATGTTATTGTGCAAGAGGACCCCCTTAGGGAACACAAATTGGATTTCAGCTGGCTAAATTTTTAGGTTTAAGAAACTGTATGTGCAAAGAAAATTATAATATTATGGTGAAAACCTTAGTGGTACGTACTAGGTATAAGTAATTAAGCTTAAACATATTTTCTTAAATTTTTTTATTTTATTTTATTATTATTGTACTTTATTCATTTTTATTTTATTTAATTTTAGTTTATATTAATTTATTTTTTATTTTATTTTATTTCATTAAATTTTTTACTTTTTATTTTAATTTTTTTATTTTATTTTATTTAATTATTTATTTTGTTAAGTTTTATTCTATTTTGTTTTTCTTATTTTATTTTATTTAATTTTTTTATTTTATTTTTTTCTATTTTTTATTTTATCAATTCTTTTAAATTTTTTTATTTTATTTAATTATCTATTTTGTTTGGTTTTATTCTATTTTATTTTTCTTATTTTATTTTATTTTTTTTATTTTTTATTTATATTTTATTTTTTTATTTCTTTTTATTTTCTTTTATTTTAGTTTATCTTATTTTATTTTATTTTATCTGTTTTTTTATTTTTTCATTTTGATTTTATTTAACTCTTTTCTTTTTTTCTATTTTATTTTATTTGATTTGATTTGATTTTTTTTTATTTTTTATTATTTTATTTTTTTTATATTATTTTTTTTTTAAGTTTATTTAATTTTATTTTACTTTATTTTATTTTATTTTATTTTATTTTATTTTATTTTATTTTATTTTATTTTATTTTATTTTATTTTATTTTATTTTATTTTATTTTATTTTATTTTATTTTATTTTATTTTATTTTATTTTATTTTATTTTATTTTATTTTATTTTATTTTATTTTATTTTATTTTATTTTTTTTTATTTTTATTTTATTTTATTTTATTTTATTTTATTTTATTTTATTTTATTTTATTTTATTTTATTTATTTTATTTTAATTTTATTTTATTTTATTTTATTTTATTTTATTTTATTTTATTTTATTTTATTTTATTTTATTTTATTTTATTTTATTTTATTTTATTTTATTTTATTTTATTTTATTTTATTTTATTTTATTTTATTTTATTTTATTTTATTTTATTTTATTTTATTTTATTTTATTTTATTTTATTTTATTTTATTTTATTTTATTTTATTTTATTTTATTTTATTTTATTTTATTTTATTTTATTTTATTTTATTTTATTTTATTTTATTTTATTTTATTTTATTTTATTTTATTTTATTTTATTTTATTTTATTTTATTTTATTTTATTTTATTTTATTTTATTTTATTTTATTTTATTTTATTTTATTTTATTTTATTTTATTTTATTTTATTTTATTTTATTTTATTTTATTTTATTTTATTTTATTTTATTTTATTTTATTTTATTTTTATTTTATTTTATTTTATTTTATTTTATTTTATTTTATTTTATTTTATTTTATTTTATTTTATTTTATTTTATTTTATTTTATTTTATTTTATTTTATTTTATTTTATTTATTTTATTTTATTTTATTTTATTTTATTTTATTTTATTTTATTTTATTTTATTTTATTTTATTTTATTTTATTTTATTTTATTTTATTTTATTTTATTTTATTTTATTTTATTTTATTTTATTTCATTTTGTTTTATTATATTTTATTTTGATTTATTTCATTTTATTTTTTTCTTTCTTTTAATTTTATTTTATTTCATTTTATTTTTTTCTTTCTTTTCATTTTATTTTATTTTTTTATCATCCCTATTTCGTTTCGCATTTAACTCCGTTCAATTTTAGCGGTGCTGAAATACAATAGTGTTTTGATTTTACGGTTGGTAACCCTGTTTTAAAACCAAGTATTTTAGTTAATCAATTTGACTCACATTAACCTCTTAAATGTCAAATTTGCTGAGAAAGCATTTATTAGAAAGTACACGATTTCTGCTTATTATAATTTTTTTTGCTATGTATATGTATATGCACCTACGGAGTTATTTACCTTTCACATTATATACATATGTATGTTTTTATACCCAGTGTACTAGTACTAGTACAAGGGTATATTAATTTTGTTCACATAACGGTAGTACGTAACGGCACAAAATAATCGAGATAGATATAGAGTTCCATATATGAAAGTTCTTAGGTTGAAAAGAGGAGTCCATTAAGACATGTCCGTCCGTCTGTCCGTCCGTCCGTCCGTCCGTCCGTCCGTCCGTCCGTCCGTCTGTGTACACGATAACTTGAGTAAAAATTGAGCTATGTGCATGAAATTTTGTATACAGGTTACCTTTTGGCCAAGGTAGGTTGCTATTAAAAATGGGCGAAATCGGATGATAACCACGCCCCCTTTTTCGATATCGCAAATTTCGAAAATCAAACAAATTGACATATCTCGGTAGCTGAAATGGCTAAAATGATATAATTTTATAGGTGAATCCCCCTGGTAATTCTCTTATGATATTTTCATTAATTTTTTATAGGGGGCGTGGCACCGCCCACTTTTGAGGGAGGCATTTTTGAAAATTAGACTAGTCGTAACTTTTAAACTGATTACGATAGAACGATGGAATTTGACAAAAAGCATACTAGTATCGTTGGGAGTATACCTGATGAAAATGGATAAAATCGCCCTCCAACCATGCCCACTTTCGATATCGAAAATTTCGAAAATCACATAAATTGACATATCTCGGTAACTGAAATGGCTAAAATGATATAATTTTATAGGTGAATCCCCCTCGTAATTCTCTTATGATTTTTTCATTAATTTTTTATAGGGGGCGTGGCACCGCCCACTTTTAAGGGAGGTATTTTTGAAAATTTGACTGGTCGTAACTTTTAATCTGATTACGATTGAACGATGGAATTTGGCAAAAAGCATACTAGTATTGTTGGGAGTATACCTGATGAAAATGGATAAAATCGCTCTCCAACCATGCCTACTTTCGATATCGAAAATTTCGAAAATCACACAAATTGACTTATCTCGGCAGCTGAAATGGCTAAAATGATATAATTTTATAGGTGAATCCCCTTGGTCATTCTCTTATGATTTCTCCATAAATTTTTTATAGTGGGCGTGGCACCGCCCACTATTAAGGGAGGCGTTTTTGAAAATTTGACTGGTCGTAACTCTTAAACAGATTACGATAGAACGATGGAATTTGGTACAAAGCATACTAGTATCGTTGGGAGTATACCTGATGAAAGTGGATAAATTCGCCCTTCAACCACGCCCACTTTCGATATCGAAAATTTCGAAAATCACCTAAATTGACAGAATTCGAAAACGGAAATGGGTAAAATAGTATAATTATAGTATAATTTGGTAGTTAAATATGTAAGGAATTGTCTACTATTAATGAGTCTTAAAAGATGAGTTAATTTTGTTAAGTGAGCCACCTATAATTTTTTCGATAATATATATAGGTACTACTATTGTTTCCATACACTGGGTATTTAATGTTCGGCTTACCTGAACTTAGACTTCCTTACTTGTTTCTGCTCTAAAGTTGTGAAAAAATGTGCTCCTGTTATTCCCGGTGGTGGTGACATAATTTTCTATACCAGCTGTAAGTATGTAAAGTTGTAGGTATATATACATACTTTAATATATTTATGTTAACTACTTTGTAGTACATTTCATTGTTATTGTTCAGATAGCAAGATTTAATACATACATATTGTGGAAATTGTGTAAACGTTGAAACAATGCGTAAGTAATTTCCCTCCCAAATTATCCTTAATAAATACACACACACTTACGCACAACGCCCTGCATATGTATGAGTACTCTATTGTTTAGGCATTGATTCCTGCTCATTTCCTGTCCTAATATATGCCAATTCCTATGCATTTCAAATAGGCGCATAGTTGCCTTCTTACATGTTTATAGCAAGCCACCAAAAGACTAGTGGCTTTTATGAAGAGTTCTCTTTTTGTTTTATTTTATTTTATTTCAATATTTTATTTTTTTTATGTTATTTTATTTTATTAAATTTTTTTAATGTGTTCTTTTTTTAACTCATTTTATTTTATTTTATTTTATTTTATTTTTTATTTTATTTTTTTTATTTTATTTTATTTTATTTTATTTTATTTTATTTTATTTTATTTTATTTTATTTTATTTTATTTTATTTTATTTTATTTTATTTTATTTTATTTTATTTTATTTTATTTTATTTTATTTTATTTTATTTTATTTTATTTTATTTTATTTTATTTTATTTTATTTTATTTTATTTTATTTTATTTTATTTTATTTTATTTTATTTTATTTTATTTTATTTTATTTTATTTTATTTTATTTATTTTATTTTATTTTATTTTATTTTATTTTATTTTATTTTATTTTATTTTATTTTATTTTATTTTATTTTATTTTATTTTATTTTATTTTATTTTATTTTATTTTATTTTATTTTATTTTATTTTATTTTATTTATTTTATTTTATTTTATTTTATTTTATTTTATTTTATTTTATTTTATTTTATTTTATTTTATTTTATTTTATTTTATTTTATTTTATTTTATTTTATTTTATTTTATTTTATTTTATTTTATTTTATTTTATTTTATTTTATTTTATTTTATTTTATTTTATTTTATTTTATTTTATTTTATTTTATTTTATTTTATTTTATTTTATTTTATTTTATTTTATTTTATTTTATTTTATTTTATTTTATTTTATTTTATTTTATTTTATTTTATTTTATTTTATTTTATTTTATTTTATTTTATTTATTTTATTTTATTTTATTTTATTTTATTTTATTTTATTTTATTTTATTTTATTTTATTTTATTTTATTTTATTTTATTTTATTTTATTTTATTTTATTTTATTTTATTTTATTTTATTTTATTTTATTTTATTTTATTTTATTTTATTTTATTTTATTTTATTTTATTTTATTTTATTTTATTTTATTTTATTTTATTTTATTTTATTTTATTTTATTTTATTTTATTTTATTTTATTTTATTTTATTTTGTTTTATTTTATTTTATTTTATTTTATTTTATTTTATTTTATTTTATTTTATTTTATTTTATTTTATTTTATTTTATTTTATTTTATTTTATTTTATTTTATTTTATTTTATTTTATTTTATTTTATTTTATTTTATTTTATTTTATTTTATTTTATTTTATTTTATTTTATTTTATTTTATTTTATTTTATTTTATTTTATTTTATTTTATTTTATTTTATTTTATTTTATTTTATTTTATTTTATTTTATTTTATTTTATTTTATTTTATTTTATTTTATTTTATTTTATTTTATTTTATTTTATTTTATTTTATTTTATTTTATTTTATTTTATTTTATTTTATTTTATTTTATTTTATTTTATTTTATTTTATTTTATTTTATTTTATTTTATTTTATTTTATTTTATTTTATTTTATTTTATTTTATTTTATTTTATTTTATTTTATTTTATTTTATTTTATTTTATTTTATTTTATTTTATTTTATTTTATTTTATTTGTTTTATTTTATTGTATTTTACTTTATTTTATTTATTTTATTTTATTTCATTTACTCACATTTTATTTTTTATTTTCCTACTACTATCACCGTTTTTTTGTTGGGTGTGTATCCTCTTTCCTACCTATCTCTATATTCATGTATAAATCTTCATATGTTACATTCGCCATCAATTCGTTAGCTAAGCCCATGTGTCCAAACAACCACTCAAGATACCATTCTCTACATTTACACAATTAATCGTACATACTCGCATAGATGCCCTCTCTGCCAGCTCCTCATACCATTCACTCACACCTATTTCTATAACATTTACTTACAACGTTATTTACATTGGCATTCATATGCTTTACTATACCCTGATGAGCATATCAAATTTCTGAAATTGCATTGATTAGCTTCTCACTGGGAAATCGGATATTTTTCTTTCTTTTTTTGTTTGTTTGTTGTTCATCACTGCTGCTCGGTTACTTGCGTATTCACTCGAGAATTGTCAGGATTATTCCACATTTGTTTCTTGGAAAATTTTTCAAGTGATTATCAACGCTGTGGTTACCAAAAAGCACATGTAAGTGTAAGGGTTTATGCATGAGTGAATATTACATGATTACATCTACAGTTACACATATCGATATGTATGCTTGCTTGTATGTATGCGTATGGCAGCGATTGATTTTCCATCAACCCTTCCACTTTTGTCCTTTCGCTATTATCGAAAATATCACTAGCGAAGTGTCAAATTTAAAGTTAATTTATAATCGGCGCTATTAATCTAATACGCGTTACGCTGTGGTGACTTTTGGAGAAATCTTTTGTTTGTAATTCCGAATACGACACCGAATCAATAAAATGGCACTGAAGAACCGGTAGGACGGGTGAAAATGAAATTTTGTTACCATTTGAGGAGTTTTAATGGCTCAAGGCATTTTCGGGAAATCACATCCCAACTACACCTGCAATGTAGCAATTTTAGTCCTTTGACGCCTTTTTCCTTTTTTAACTCAATAATATGTATGCTTCTGCCTTTTTAGATTAATTCCAATTTGCGACTCGAGTCTCTATTTCACAATGAAAATACTTTTAAGCTAACAAGTTCTATTTAAGACAGAACATTCCATTTTGAATCATTTGTCGAACTCAATCATTTTCGCGTATAAATTTCACCGGCTTTATTTTATCTCTCTGCAAGATTCGAGACTCGATTTAGATATGATTTTTTTTAAATTCATATACCTTTTATACTCTTTTCTTAAACTCAATCATTATTTCTATAATTGCCTTGTTTTATTGTATTTCCCGTTTCGAGGCTCGTTTCCAAAACTTCACTTCTTTAAAACCCAACCATATTTCGAGTCTCGATATCAATATCTTCTTTGCGATCCCTTCTTTTTATATGGGCCAGGAAGGAAATTGTACAAACTTCATTTCAATTAAATTTTCCTTTTTAACTGCTTCTGTGATTGCGAGTCATCCCGTTTTTAACAATTTGGGGATTCTTTCACGCTAAATTTTTTTCCATAGGAGACATTTTATTTACTTTTAAACTCAAAAAACTTTCTCCGAAGAATATCAACCAAAAAAATCGGTTCGATTCTCGAAATCAATATTAGAATTTCCCTTATCCTAATCCTATTTTAAGTGAAGGCGTTTTTATCTTCTACATAATTGGCGCTTGAAATTGTTGGTTTCTTTTATTTTAACGCTCTATTACATTCGAGTCTCGTTTGCAATATCGAAATTCTGTTAATCTCAATCCCATTTATTCAGAGACGTTTGATTTGTTAGCCTCTTACTTAACTCTGTACATTGCGGCAGTGATGTTCAACCCTCCCACATTTATTGCAGCAGTCGTTTCGAGTCTCGATTCATATTCGAAGCAAACCCTTTTCATTTCGTATCCTTTGTATAATACTCAATAATTTGCGCCTGAGACTGTCAAACACCACCTAATTTTACGCGCTGCTAAAAAGTTTTACCCACACTTCACTCTTTAAAAAAGGTTAGCTTTCCTTGATATAATGAAGATTATTTATTTAGATAAGCGAGAGTGGCCATCAAAGGACACGTTCGCCCCACAAAAACGCACATCTGTAGCTGAGACGATAAAAAAAGTGGCAACAACAAAAAAAATTAAAAGTAAAAGGACCACGATTAAGTGAACCTTTCACTTTTAAAATTGAACAATTTTTTTTTTAGCTGCAAAAAGTTGTCCATTGATGACATAGGAAATGGCAAAGATTTGTAAAAAAAAAAAACATAAAAAATTTTTGGGTTGCTTCTGAGAAGTTTATGTGCTTTATATGTATTTGTATCTAACAATAAGCGTAAAAATGCACAAATAGCAAATACCGAATACAACAGGATAATAAAGCATTTGAAATTGGGAAATAAATTTTTTTGGTTGTATAATAAATTCAACCAACCACTTTTTTTTCAACCCAAGCCAGTTAAAAAATCAATTCATCACTTTTAGTCACCCTTTCAGCCCACGTTATGGTTTATTTAATAGCAATCCTTTGTAAATTTACGTGAATATCGCAAAGAACTTGAAGAGTAGCCGTGCCTACGTAGATACATATGTAAGTATGATGAAAGAACGAAGAGTGGTGTGTGTGTATGTTTGTATGTATGTATTTGTCATCATTTTGCGCAAGGAATATGCCAAAATCCATAATGCTGTCAAAAAATTTATTGAGTAGGTATGTGAAGTGGCTTTTGCTAACAAGGCGAGACGACACACCCACCAGAAATTGAAATCGAAAGCATTAGGGTGAGTGGCATTGTTTGACAATGAGGATTTTGGTGCTTGTTAAAAGCAGAAGAAGGTGTGAGTTGAGTAGATTTATTTGACGAAGTCACACATCAAAATTCAACTTATGACATGTCCGTTAGTACGAGAGCTCAGCTGCAAAAGTATATTTTTTAAATTGCTTTAAAATTTGATTGACAGCTTTTGCTGTAATGAGGGCTGCTGAAAATGTATGAGATCGGTCAGTAACCACGCCTACTTTTTATATCGTGACATTTGTGTAGTATGAAATATTAAATTTTTAGTACACATTGCTCTCAGCTGCTTACCTTTTTTTAAGTAGGTGTGGCACTCTAAACCTCGAAAAGGGTTATTTTATTGGAAATTTGTTAAGCATCGAAATGAGTGTGGTTTTGCACACATTTAGTACTTTTGTTAAACCTAAGGTTCGTCCCTCTATTCAAAGCTTTTTAGTTTTTATTTAATTTAAATTATGTTGGTTTGATTCTTTTTACTTCGTTTTATTAATTCAATTTTTTTTTTATTCTATCATATAATATTTTTTTACTTTATATTATTTTACTTAAATTTAAGTATGTATTCAAATTAATTTTATTTGATACTTTTAGTTTATTTTCATTTTATTTTATTTTAATTAATTTATTTATATTATTTTAATTTTATTTTTTTTTTTTAATTTTTATTAATTTTTTTTTTTATTTTTTTTAGTTTTTTTTCATTTTACTTTTTTATTTTATTTCATTTTATTTTATTTCATTTTTATTGCACTTTATTTTATTTTATTTTATATTTTTTTTACTTTTTTTATTTTTTTTCTTTTTTTTTCATTTTATTGCATTTTATTTTATTCTATTTTATTTTATTTTATTTTATTTTATTTTATGTTATTTTATTTTATTTTATTTTATTTTATTTTATTTTATTTTATTTTATTTTATTTTATTTTATTTTATTTTATTTTATTTTATTTTATTTTATTTTATTTATTTTATTTTATTTTATTTTATTTTATTTTATTTTATTTTATTTTATTTTATTTTATTTTATTTTATTTTATTTTATTTTATTTTATTTTATTTTTTATTTATTTTAATTTATTTATCTTATTTTATTTTATTTTTTTACTTTTTTTATTTATTTTTTTTTCTTTTTTTTCATTTTATTGCATTTTATTTTATTCTATTTTATTTTATTTTATTTTACTTATTTTATTTTATGTTATTTTATTTTATTTTATTTTATTTTATTTTATTTTATTTTATTTTATTTTATTTTATTTTATTTTATTTTATTTTATTTTATTTTATTTTATTTTATTTTATTTTATTTTATTTTATTTTATTTTATTTTATTTTATTTTATTTTATTTTATTTTATTTTATTTTATTTTATTTTATTTTATTTTATTTTATTTTATTTTATTTTATTTTATTTTATTTATTTTATTTTATTTTATTTTATTTTATTTTATTTTATTTTATTTTATTTTATTTTATTTTATTTTATTTTATTTTATTTTATTTATTTTATTTTATTTTATTTTATTTTATTTTATTTTATTTTATTTTATTTTATTTTATTTTATTTTATTTTATTTTATTTTATTTTATTTTATTTTATTTTATTTTTATTTTATTTTATTTTATTTTATTTTATTTTATTTTATTTTATTTTATTTTATTTTATTTTATTTTATTTTTATTTATTTTATTTTAATTAAATTTATTTTATTTTATTTATTTTTTTTTTATTATTAAATTTTAAATC
>CAXKVI010000313.1:45000-50000 GCA_964058755.1 Campiglossa producta
AAAAACTGGAACACTTTGAAAAACTGGAACACTTTGAAAAACTGGAACACTTTGAAAAACTGGAACACTTTGAAAAACTGGAACACTTTGAAAAACTGGAACACTTTGAAAAACTGGAACACTTTGAAAAACTGGAACACTTTGAAAAACTGGTACACTTTGAAAAACTGGAACACTTTGAAAAACGGGAACACTTTGAAAAACTGGAACACTTTGAAAAACTGGAACACTTTGAAAAACTGGAACACTTTGAAAAACTGGAACACTTTGAAAAACTGGAACACTTTGAAAAACTGGAACACTTTGAAAAACTGGAACACTTTGAAAAACTGGAACACTTTGAAAAACTGGAACACTTTGAAAAACTGGAACACTTTGAAAAACTGGAACACTTTGAAAAACTGGAACACTTTGAAAAACTGGAACACTTTGAAAAACTGGAACACTTTGAAAAACTGGAACACTTTGAAAAACTGGAATAGTTAGAAAAACTTGAACACTGAAAAATTGGAACACTTTCAAAAACTGGAACAGTTAGAAAAACTGGAGCACTTTGTAATACTGGAACACTGTGAAAAATTTGAACACTTTGAAACATTGGAACACCTTGAAAAACTGGAACACTGAAACCTGAAACAGTTTGGAAAACTGAACACTCGCCAAAAACTTCTAGTACTAGTATAAGGGATCGGAATTAGGCGGCTAAGGCGTGAATTATTTAATGGAAGTATTTATCAGGAAGTAAGGGCCACTGCCTCCTTTGGACCAATGCAATTCTATACTTTCAAAAAAACTCTAACAACTTCGCTGAAGCCACGATTGGTAAAAGCAGTTTCGACCCAAGACGCGTTATTATCGATAACCATATTTAGAAACAGGGAAATACGGAATTTAAGTGTGCTTTGGCCAATCCACAAAAAACACGATCCCGCAAACCGCACCAACTACCGCGGAATTAGTCTTCTTAATATCGCATGTAAGGTTCTTTGTAGCGTATTGTGTGAAGGACTGAAGCCGCTTTTGACAGCACAAAATGAGTTGCCTGTATGCCGCCATGTTTGAATTTGACTTCCCTACAAAGCTTCACCGTCTTTGCCAAATGACGATGAGCAATAGCAACAGCTCCGTCAGAATCGGGAAGGACTTCTCTGAGCCATTTGAAACCAAACTAGGCTTCAGACAGGGCTACTCCCTTTCGTGCGATTTCTTCAACCTGATTCTGGAAAAGATAGTTCGAGCAGCAGAACTTAACCGCAATGGTAGGGGGTCTTGCAGTCAACGAGGACGAGACGAAGTATTTACTATCATCAAAGAAGAATCGGCGCACCTGCGCCTTGGCAGCCAAGTCACGTTGATAACCAGTGAGGGACTTCGTCTATTTGGGAACCAGCATTAACACCGAAAATAATATCAGTCTAGAAATCCAACGGAGCAAGAGTGATTTGCCAACAATCGTTACTTTGGACTAAGTAGGCAATTGAGAAGTAAAGTCCTCTCTCGACAAACAAAGATGACGCTCTATAAGTCTCTCATCATACCAGTGCTGATGTACGGCTCCAAATCATGGACAGTGTCAAGAGAAGATGAGATGGCCCTTGGAGTATTTAAAAGAAAAGTTCTCCGAAAGATTTATGGTCCTTCCCGTGATGCCAACGGCGAGTTTCGAAGGAAATTTGACGATGAGCTGTGCAAGCTTTACGCATACCTGACCCCTAGTTCAGCGAATTAAATCCCAAAGGCTGCGTTGGCTAGGTCATGTTATGCGAATGGACAAAGTAGCTTCAGCACAGAAGGTTTTCCTATCGACACCCGAATTCGGCAGCAGAGGAAGGGAGAGGCCTCGACTGAGATGGAAATAACAAGTGGACTAGAACTGCGGTGGGGTTTCCAATTGGTGTCATTTATCGCTAAAAAGGAATGACTGGCGTACTTTTGAAGCGTCAATAAATGACGCAAGCCAAGATTAGATTACCTATAGATATGGATTTCATATGGTAAAAAAATATAGTCCCTTTAAAAGAAAAAAAAAACAATAATCAACTTCTACAAAGTCCTTACGACATTAATTAATCAAAATTGAATTTGTGATTCCCATAAATTATCCATACTCTCAGTCCCACACTTTCAAACAAACAAATAACAAACACACAAGCCAGTACTTATACACAATTAACTACTACTTAATAAAAAACAAAATCCACACAAAATGCCGAGGCGCATTTCTAATTTGTCGATTTCCCACAGCGTGGGTACACTAATTTATCCACTCAAGCTGACGAGCAAGCAGACAACAAACAGCAAAAACAACAACAGAGACAACAAAATGTCTACAGCATATTTATGCCGACAAATGCCATACATCAGATAAACCACAAAACAACGAAAAAAAAATACATTTAATTTTAACAACCCCAGAAATTGTGTTTAAATAAGGCATCTCATCGTATGGCGCGTCTTCTGCCACACCGCGTCGCATTACTATCAAACTCCATTGTCTGTTGATAGGCGCGAGAGCCCTTTCTAAATCTGCTACAAACGCTCTCTCGCACTCTCTCTCTTTAAAAGTGAAGGGCAGACCCTTGCTACAAGTCAAACGCCTCAAATGACGCATCATAGCATGAAACTCTCAAACTATTTGTGAAAACATAATTTAAATCCAATTTCCAAACACTTCACTTATTTCTCAACACTATAATTTTCACAATTAACAGTTGACTCAACGGCGAAACAACACAAACAGTCAGGGAACACATACTCTACAACTCAAAAAACACAAATCCATACATGAAACATGAGCAATAAGAAGAACTTGAAGTATAACAGCAGCGACAAGCAGAGTCAAAATAGCGTCAATTGAAAATCACAAGACAAGTTGAATGGAATCGAGACGCTGACGACGACAACGATGACTATAGCGACTGAAACGAAGATGAAGATGGCATTGATGACGATAATAATGATGGCGTGGATGATGAAGATGATCATGCCAACGTAGACGCAGCGATTACGGAACAAGATGTAGAACAGAACCCATAAATCTTTGCAAAACACACAGCGTTGTGATATTGCTGGAGAGCAACGGGACGAAACAAAAAAACAAAAAAAAACAAAAATAAAACCTGCGCAAAAGCGATTCACTCCTGAGCAACAACAAATGAAGTTGTTGGCTGTTGAAAGATGCTATGGGAACACAGACCGAACAAAAAATATATAGGGAACGCACAAATACAACAAACACAATTGAAAAGACAGACGAAGAATGGTATCACAACAACCAAAAACGTCTGTAATGAAAACAACATTATCCATGGCAATAAGGTCAACACTAAATGCGGGAATAAACGAAACGGGTGCTATTTTGGATGCCATGACACGGCGGTTGATTGATAAGTTAGGGGGCAAAGAATAAAGGGTTATTCCGGCTGAGCTTCCATGAGGAATAATTCGGGAGAGTCGACAGAGGTTTCATCGGCTTTATCGAAATTCACTCCCAAAATTCCGTTGAAATCGATTGCTTTCTCTCATGATCGATTACATTTTCGTCCGCAGGGTGCTCTGCCATAACAGCTGATAGACCCTAATAACAAATTTAATATAATCTAATTTATTTTAAATGAATTTAACTTTATTTATTTTAATTTTATTGAATTTAATTTATATTTATTTAATTTAATTTAATTTAATTTAATTTAATTCAATTCAATTTAATTTAATTTAGTTTAATTTAATTTAATTTATTTTAATTTAATTTGATTTAATTTAATTTAGTTTTATTTTATTAAATTTTTCTGTACATTTTTTGTTTAGCTTGATTTATTCTTTTAAATATAATTTGATCTTATTTTACGGACTTAGCATACAACCCTCGTACTACATACTCCATGTATGCACTGATGAACTGTATGTATGATTGCTTCACGATTATCGTCCTCGGTATTATTCTTTTTGTTTGAGTTGAGAAAGTGAGCACAACACCTGACTTAAAACCCAGCGATCTCAGGTACGAATCCTAACTAGAACTCAAACATCAAAAAGTTGGCAGGTCTGCTCTGGAGATAGTATGATTACTGGGGAATACCCAATGAAAAACGCCATTAAAACCATTTAACCTTGAAAATAACCTGCCACACTGAGTTTACGTGCGCCACTTCAGAGAATTCTGGCCCTAAACTTCATTAACCTTAAAGTATACACCGTATTTGTGTACGCAGATGTGTATGAATGTTCATCTTTCAAGGTATTTTTATTAGTATTTACCCTTGCATATTGACGTTATGGCTGTTGCCACAAATGAGCTACACAAATTGATCGCGCACAGATATTCACCACAAAATGCGCGCGATATTCGATATGAGGCTGGCGCGAGAAAGACGACGACGACAACACAAGCGACAAAATTGAGAATAAATAACAAAAAAAAACAACAACGACGACGACGACGAAGTAGCAGCCCCTTGAAGACGCATTGCAGCCAAGGTAAGGTAACCAAAACAAAAGGTAAGAAATTCAATAAAATAAAAAACACAATGGCTAGAGTATGTATGATGTCAGAAATAATCGAAGGGCCAACAACAGCAACAACTACCTCTACCGACTATAGTAACGCATTATGAGCAGCAACAATAACATGCAGTTGCAGCAGTGCAGCAGCACAAAACCAGTTAATCTACCGGTCGGTCGTTGTATCAACTATTGGGAAGGCCACAGACTTTCAGATTTTAAAGCGGTGCATTGGTCGCAAGTTTTGGCGATGTGTATGTGTGTGTGGGTAGGTAAATCTTCGACGATCACACGCAACAAATCAAGAAGATTTCCATTTAATATGCGAACCTAATAAACAACAATAAAAATGGGTGTATGTATGTATGTGCGATGATGGAATTGTACCAGGTAGGTATTTATGTGATGCTGAGTGTTGATGAGGAAGCTGTGAGCTACTACAGAGAATGCATAAGGCTGACAGAGCGAGACGAAGGAGGAGTGTAAGGGAAAGCAAAGAA
>CAXKVI010000314.1:0-53711 GCA_964058755.1 Campiglossa producta
GGCCAAAGTGAAATTAGCTCAAGAGTAAGCTCCGAGGAGCAGGCGAATAAGTGGTTAGTGTCGTGAGAAGTGCCGCATGCCGGGCAAACATTTGGCACCTCTGGGCTCAGTCTGGATAAGTAATTTAATTTTTAACTACCAATCTTATCCTTCCTTACCGGAAGGAGGGGTAACATGACCTAGAAGATTAGAAGAGGTGATAAATCGCTACAACAGTCGGGATGTACCGCAAGGGAGTACCGGCGCCTAGCGGATTGATTTCCGACCAAGAACTGTTAATTCGACAACACATGTTCTTACAACAACAGGGTTTTTTGCGGGATGTTTGATGTCGAAAGGGACAGTCGGGATCAATGATGGGGAGCAACATCAATGTTCAACCGCATATATTTCCAGCTCCTTGTTTGCTTCTGTCATGGTCGTGAGTGGGGTTGGCCAAGGATTTCGGCAGTAATTTTGGCAGGCTCCGTGCTGCGAAAAATCTGGAAAGAAACGGAAGTTAACTATTTATTCTGGAGCACAGCGAATCAATGTAAAACCCAGCTGCAACATTATTGCTGTAAAAAAAATTTAGAAAAATGCTTTTTTCAATTTTTATTTAATTTTTTTCATGACATATCTACCGTCAAAAATTTTTCAAGAAAAATTGATTAATGTAAACGGCTAGTCAATTTAATTTGGAATCAACGGCACATGCAAAGGAAATTGATCCCAAAATTGAACAATGTAAACAGCCCTTAAAGTGTACTTTTTATTAAGCAGAATATCAATGTTTTATTTAACGTACACTGAACGAACTCAAGGAAAATAATCGAGGAATCATCGAATTCGTCACAGTACCCTACCATATCTGTGATGGGACAATGCGTTTTTCGATTATTATAGATACATTTTAAGCCCCAAAGTTAGCCGCATGGCAAAATAATTGAATGGTAATCATATTCTGGAATTCTGTAATTTTGTCTCATCTCAAGTCACAAAATTGAGATCTGTCATTTGAGGTTTGTAATTGGACAACATGGAATTGGAACACGAATTGTCTCTATTAGTGACTATTGTCTCTATTAGTGACTAGAGACAGCTTACAGAATTCGGGGGATAGTATACCTTATATAGTAGCGCAACTCACAAAAAACACACTAACACACGCACAGCATATTCCCCATAAGCACAGGAAAATATATTCTCAAACGTTGGCAAATAATGAGGGTCATATTTTAGAATAATGTACCACGATTTGGAATTTAGGAATGGTGAAGGCAGAAACTGTCGGACATTTATATTATAATTTTAATATTTAAGTATACCTCAAGTTAATAGCTTTGTTTCTTGAAATCTCCAGCAAAGAACTGTCAGCAGAAGAGAGTCTTGTAAAAAGCTGTTAAAATCTCATTTCTGCTGATTTTTCGTCGAACAGGGTTTAGCAGAAACTAGCAGACAAAACAGCGGTTACGTTTCTGATTGGCTAACAATTTGAATTTACATTTTTTGTTGTTGTTTTGCTATGTCACCGATCAGCTGTTCCTGCTTGCTGGTTTCTGCTGGACGAAAAATCTCCAGCAATAACTTGCAGCGAATTGGCGCTCACTCTCTCAATTAAATGTCAAAAAGCTGTTGAATTCGCTGCTAATTTTTTCAAAGAACACTTTTTTAGGAATAATTATTCATAATTAGCAGGAAAGAAACAAAGCTAATACTCATTTGACAAAAAAGTTGATCTGCTACTGGTAGTTTATCTTTGAATCGAAAAATTATTGATTGATTAATTGATATTAAGTTTTTAAAAAGTGAGAATTAGCGTTGAAATTTTCATCTCAAATGCGTCTTAGGTTGATATCAAACAAAATGGCTTATTGGGCTTCACACTTTTCCTTCATTTCATTTCATTTGGAGTCACTCAGCCAGTGCCTTCCACTCAAATTCGTAAGAAGAAGAAAATAAGTTGCCAAACTATAGTAAGGATAAACAATGATGGTAATCGCAGCCCAAAACAGAATACGAAATTACCGTTTTGGCCCGAACTTTTGTGTCAAAAGCAGTGGCAAAACAACAAACGCATAAAAACACGTGAGCAAATGATATCCTTATTTTTCCTGGCTTTTTACTTGTTTTTCCACATTTTCTAAAGAGATTATCACAAAGCACTCACTAAATTTCTTTTCACAACTATTTTTTTTCTAAAAAAATTAACTAAAACTCATTAAAACACGCAAACGAATTCCGTAGCTTTTCCACGAACTTTGCAAAGAATGTAAACAAGAAAACAAAAAGGGTGATAGTTTGAGTGATAAAAAATCAACAAAGCATGAAAGAACCGTTAGCCACAGCTGTCAATACAACCAGTAATTATTGAGCCATGGTTAGCCGTTTGACACACAAAATAAATTTTCCAACATGTTGGCATATGTGTGAAATATGACATGATTTAAGCTGGGCATACTCGACCAGCATGCTGGGGCTCAGCTTAAAATTTCTCGTGTGGGGCGTGGTTGGCGAGCGGTTGGTGCGCCGCTCGCCGAAAATCAAAAAATTTTGATTTTTGCGTGCATGTGCTTGGTGTGTGGCGTGGTTGCCGAACAATGTATTGAAAGCAAAATCTCCTTTTGTGTTGATTCTTTACCGGTAAACATCGCGGAAAAATGAACGCTGCGCAACAGCGCTTTTACTAGACATGTTTACTCTTCAAGCACAACTTCGCAATGATGTTCGGCGAGCCGTTTGCCCGCCGCTAGCATTTTGGACAAAATAAACTGGACTGCATTTGCTCCTTCACTTCAGCGAATGCTTTTTCGCAGTTTTTGTCGAATACAAATTTTACATCATTTTGTCGCAGCTTATTTAGCGGATAGATGATGTTGGTCAAGTTTTTTATAAAACGGCCATAGTAATTAATTAGGCCCAAGAACGCCCGTACTTCATCTTTGTTTGTAGGCTTTTTCATTTTTTGTATAGCATCTACTTTGCTTTTGACCCTATGAATACCACATTCATCAATCACATTCCCGCAATATTCTATACGGCCTTTCATAATTTCACACTTTTGTATATTTACACGCATATTGTGATTGTGTAGTCGTTGAAAAACTGTGTCCAACCGAAAGATATGTTCTTCATCGTTGGCTGCTGTGATCTTAATGTCATCAAGAAATACTGACACTCCGGGAATATCTCCCACCAACTGTTCCAGTAACCGTTGGCACTTAGCGGGTGCGCTGGCAATGCCAAACATGAGTCTCGTGGGTTGGTATAAACCTTTGTGAGTGCTCAGCGTCATCGATTTTTGGTCCTCTGGGTGCACCTCTAATTGTAGATATGCACTCGACAGATCGATCTTAGAAAACTTCTTTCCACCTGACATTTTGGAAAACAGCTCATCGATTGTGGGCAATGGGTGCTGGTCCACTACCAAAGCTGGATTAAGGGTAACCTTGTAATCCCCGCAAATCCGTACGCCACCCTGTTTCTTGGGTATTACTGCTAAAGGTGTTGCCCATTCACTCTGTTCCACTTTCACAAGAAGCCCCTCTTCCACTTGCCTGTTTATTTCCTTTTCCGCCACATCATACAGTGGAAAAGCCACCCTTCGCGATCATACAAATTTCGTTGTTGCATTCGGCTTTAAGCGCAATCTGGCTTGCATGTTTGTTATTTTACCTACTGTAGAAGAAAACACTTCGGGATATTTGCCCTTTAGCATTTCAATAACATTGTTAGATTTCAGTGGCGCAGACTGGACTTTGTTACACGTTAACTGTTTTTCCATTACGTCACCCCAGTTTAACTTAATGCTGCGAAGCCACTCTCTTCCAAGTAGAGGCATTCGATCGGATCGAACAATGTATAACTTCACTGGCACTGTATTGCTCTGGGATTCTACGCTAACCCATACATACCCAACACAATTTAGTGAAGTGCCACAATAGCTAATTAACTCAGTGTCCGGAGGGCATACTTTTAATTTGGGGAAATGTTTCTTTGCATCTTTCATACTAATTATTGAAACTGGCGAGCCTGTATCTACTTCAGATTGCATGGTTGCGCCGCTTACTTTGAGCTCGCACTTAATTTTTGTCGTATATTGTTAACAATTTTTTCGTTAACTTGAAGTAACTCTTCCACAGTTTTTTCCACCCCTGTGTCTATTTGATTTATTTTCTTTTTCTTTTCTTGAAAACAAACTTTTCGTAAGTGCCCTCGTTTCTTACAGAAATGACATTTTGCGTCTTTGTATGTGCACTCTTTCGCTGTGTGCGCAGTGTTGCCACAGCGGAAACATTGGTGCTTTTCTTCTTTACCATCATTTGATGACTTTTTTATGTTACCTTTTGATTTACCTTTGTATCCGCTTTTTCTTTCAACCATTTTATTTACACCTTCTTTTGTACCTTCTTTAATCTGAAGTTCTGCACCTCCCTTTTCTGCCGTTTCGACTGCCATTGCTAAATTAATGGCTTGATCTAGCGTGAAGGTTTTTTCTTCTAAAAGTCGACTTTGAATTCGTTGATTAGTTAGACCAAATACGAATTGATTCCTCAATGCAGTATCTAAATATGCACCAAAATTGCAACCTACCGCCAATCGTCGAAGTGCCGTGATGAATTCTGTGCAAGACTACCGCCATTTTGTTTCCCGGAATTAAACCTGTAGTTTTCCAATATCTCGTTTGGCTTATACGCACATTGTTATACCCTATATATGACACCAGGATTTGACGTATGGTGAAAATCTGGTCGATGGTAGACTTACCAGGTAGGTGGGGGAATCGTGACGCGATAGACAGGGTCACTTCGAAATGTATTTCTCTTGGCCGAGTCATTATAAAAAAAAAAAAAAAACCGGGTCGTTTCGGTACGAAGGGTAATGTACAAGTACAAATACCGTTCTCGCAGAACCGGCAATACATGAAACGCTTACCAGGTCTAAAGCCACACTGATAGCAGGTGTGAGAGTCGAGTGGAGAAATTATCAGCTGTCTGTGTCATGCGCAGCTTCTCGACGTCAAACTTTCCTTCCGTTACTGTGCGCACTTTCTTCGCTTCACAGAGGCGTGTGCGTATCTTGGGTACGCACGTCCAGAACGGTGGAGCTATGTCTGCCGTCGATCATGACATGATCAATCTGGTTTCTTGTTCTTTGATCAGGGGACAGCCAGGTGGCTTGGCGTATTCGTTTATGCTGGAACTACTGATGACCATATTGCGAGCAGAGGCGAAGTCAATCAACCTAGTGCCGTTGGGTGATGTTATATCGTGGAGACTAAATTTTCCAACTGTAGGACCAAAGACTCCTTCCTTGCCCACCTTGGCATTAAAGTCGCCGTGCACGATTTTGATATCATGTTGGGGGCAGCGATCATAAGTCTGTTCAAGTTTATCGTAGAATGAGTCCTTCTCTGCGTCGTTCGTCTCCTCAGTCGGCGCCATTGTGTACAATTGTGAACTCTTCTTTTTACAACACACATTAAAATGCCGGTTTGTTTACATCCTGCCAAGGTCTGAAACCGATTAAAATAACGTTCCGATTTCGGTTTCGGTTTTTGCAACGTGTTTCGGTTTCGGTTCCGGTTTCGTTCTTCAAAATTTATTTCGGTTTCGGTTACGGTTTCGTTCCGGTTTCGGTTTCCTAATAAAAACACGAAAAAAATTTAAATTTACTACTAAAATACTCAACTACCTATGTAGCTACGGAATAGGTCTGAATTTTCATAACTTTTTTCCTGCGGCCATGATGGGATTTCTCCAATATAATAATACATTTATTAACGCTATGCATGGATGAAATTTCTGCAAAACAAATTCCTAAAGTTAACTCTACTTTTTTATTAAAAAAATATTAAAATGGAAGCCAAATGAAATGTATAAATCGGTAAAAACATTAAAATTAGTGGCGTTTTCCGAGACAAGCCTGAACATTTCTTTTTCGGATCTCGTAAATTTGTTTCGATCGCTTCATTCAACTATAGTCAAAACGTGGCTCGACAATCTTCCATGAAAACTTTCAGGGTACCTGTTTGTAAAAGGAAGTACCTATGTGCCCACTCACAGAAGTAAGGTATTGAAAAAATTCAAAACCGTTTGGAACCGGTTCCGGATTTTGAAACGGTTTCGGTTTCGGTCTTTTCCAGATCAAAATAACGGTTACGGTTTCGGTTTCGGTTTTGAAAAATGAATCGGTTTTAATCGGTTACGGTTACGGTTTCGGTTTCGGTTTCAGTCCTTGCATCCTGCACATATTAAAATGTCGCCAGCATCGAATAACAGAAAAGCAATGGCGTTCTTTAACATCCTGCACACATCAACATGGCGGTCTCCTATCTTTTACCTAATGGTAGAAAGAGATGGGAAGATGGAAAGAAGTGAGACAAAGAGGAAATTAAAAACAGCTAACTAAACTCGCTTTGAAATTTTCACGGCTATGCCTATGATATCACACTTGTTATTAACCACAATCTCAAACAGGTGTTAAACTCATTTTGGAATTTTGACGCCTATGCAGAGGAGTTTACACTTGTATTGATACACAATGGTCGGCGCATAGGCGCAGATAAATGTTATGTTGAAAAACATCGCCTTGATGCGGATCGCAGCGAGACGCTCGTCCACAGGAGTGAACGCTAGTACTTAGCAGAAAGGCTCTGTCCCACCACAAATTCTACACCACGCGATTTGCTGCGTGTCTTGTTATGGTTTTACGCATCTAAAATGGAGCAGTAAGGAAGGCGGTCGGCATGATGTAGTGGTGCACTGTGGCTAGTCATTGTCGGCTGGGGTGGGTTCTTGCCAACCTTACTGTCCTGCGCCATAAACAGAAAAATTCCTATCATGCCTATCAAAACGCAGAAACACAACTCAAACGAACATCCGGTTAAACCCGGATGTCACGGACAATCCGTTAAAAAAAAAAATTCAAAAATTCAAAAGCAATTAAATGAGGCCGGTTAGATTCAAATTCAAAAGAAACTTAACTGGCATCAACTGCAAAAACAAAATTTTAAAATAACGAAAAACTAACTGCAATTTGAATAAGTCTAAAAACACGGAAAAAAAAACCGTTTAAATCAAAAAGTAACCGAAAACTAACTGAAATTTGGAATAACTCTAAAAACACAAAAAAAACCGTTTAAATCAAAAAGAGTAACCGAAAACTAACTGAAATATAAAACTTGAATTTAAAATTTAAAATCAAAAATAACTGAAAACGAAACATTTGAATTTAAAGGAGCCGGAAACGACCGGCTACAACGGCTGGAATTAAAAAAAAATATAAGGCCGAACAACATAAAGGGGCGCCGCGGGTGTTGCTGCAGCGCCCGGTGCTTGGCCCACCCTCGTCCATGGCCATCGACGCACCTGATTTCGATGGCCTCTTATTCAACTACCTATATACCTTCTAAATCAAGTAGAGAGTCAGCACTCCCATTACATAAAATTTTATTAACACTTCATATTCGAACTTAAGCCAAATTTAACTCTACCCTACATGCTACAAATTGATTTCCCTACAAACCCTTTAACAAGTGCGCATTCACTTGTTTATTTATATCCCAAATTAAGTTATTTAGTTATTTTATTTCCCCTTTTCACCTATTAGGTTTTTAATTAATTATTTAAATATTTGTTTAAAATATTTATTTAGTTTTTGATTTATGGTTATTTTAGTTTATTTTATTTATTTATTATAGTGGCCTTTTATTTAGTTATGTTTATTTAGTTTAACCATTTAGTCCGTTAAAAAAAAAGGAATTTTTTCTTCTCTTTTTTTTTTTTTCTTTTTCCTATTTTACTTATTTATTATTTTGCTTTTTATTATTATCACTATTAATTTTACTTCCCTAAGTTTCAAACAGTGTACGAAAATAAACTTTATTGTACGGAATTACTTCCATGGTTCAATACAACACAAAATCCAAAAGCTAAGTTCCCTTTGAAAACTGTAGAATACATTTTTTTTTTAATTTACATCCAAAATGGAAAGCAAGACAAAAAAAAACATTTTGTTTCCCATGAACATACATTCAAACATTAATATTTTCTTCAATCATTTGAAACGTTTGTATTTATAAATTTTTTTTTTCGTTGGAATTGTCACAAACAAAACGCAAACGTTTCCAAAGCAATAAGCTGTACAAAACTTAAATGACATGCTACTCGATGAGCAAATGAAATGTATTTTGTACAGCTCACTTTCGTACCCTGGTTTCAAAACCTTATTTTCCCCTTACGTCTATTCTGGTTTTATCATTAACTCCCTTATGCTTAAGTTACATTTCCATTTAGTTTTAACCCTTTTGTTCTGTTTATTTCAATTAGGTGTACCTAAAGTGTTTAAGTTAAATTTTCTTTTTCCTACCGTATAATTATTTTCTTAGTTTAACTAATTCAAAATCTAATTTAATTTTCTTTCCTTTACTTCAAAACATTATTTGTTTTTATTATTTACGTTACGTTGAAATTCCCTCTTATGTCTACTTTATTATCTTTTATTTAATTAAAAAAAAAGTAAAACTAATTCTAATTTAACGTGCCAATTGGCACGGACTCACCGAGGATGTCGTCGCCGGTTTGTTGTAGTCGTTGTTGTTGCAGCGGCCTATATGAAGCGGCCCGCTGTTGTTGTTCTAGCTGGTGTTGTTGTATTTGTTGGCGCTGGCTGCGCGCTGTAGTTGCTGTTGGCGCTTATATGCGCTTTGTTATTGTTGCCGCTTGCTACGCGCTGTTGTTGTTGTTGGCGCTTATATGCGCTGATGTTTTTGTTGGCGCTTGCTGTTGTTAGTGCGTTCGTTGTTATTGTTGCAGCGGCCTATATGAGGCGGCCCGCTGTTGTTGTTCTAGCTGGTGTTGTTGTATTTGTTGGCGCTGGCTGCGCGCTGTTGTTGCTGTTGGCGCTTATATGCGCTTTGTTATTGTTGGCGCTTGCTACGCGCTGTTGTTGTTGGCGCTTGCTGTTGTTAGTGCGTTCGTTGTTATTAATGCAGTGGGCCTATATGAGGCGGCCTCACTGTTGTTGTCAAAGCTGGTTGTTGTTGGCGAGTTAAAGTTGCAGTGGGCCTATACGAGGCGGCCTCACTGTGGTTGCTGATGCTGGTAATTGTTGTTGTTGCGCGTTATAGTGGGCCTATATGAGAGGGCCTCACTGGTGTTAAAGCTGGTTGTCGTTGGCGCTAGCTGTAGTAGCTGCGCGTTGCTGTTATGGTTGTTGTTTTTGCAGCGCTTGTTGTTGTTAGCGCGTTTGTAGTGGGCCTATATGATTCGGCCTCATTGTTGTTAAAGCTGGTTGTTGTTGGCGAGTTAAAGTTGCAGTGGGCCTATATGATTCAGCCTCACTGTTGTTCTATTTGCGCGTTGCTGCGCGCGGTTGTTGTTGCAGTGGGCCTATATTAAGGCGGCCTCACTGTGGTTGGTATAGTTGTTGTTGTATCTGGTTACTGTTGTTGCAGTGGGTCTATACGAGGCGGCCTTACTGTTGTTGGTGTTGCAGTGGGCCTATATGAAGGCGAGCCCACTGTTGTTGGTATTGCCGGTGCTGTTGGCGCTTGTTTGCTGCTAGCGCTTGTTGTTGTCGGTCGCGCTGTTGTTATGGTTGTTGTTTTTGCAGCACTTGTTGTTGTTGGCGCTTATTTGCGCTTGTAATTGTTGTGGCTGGTAGTTGTTGCTGTTGGCGCTGACTACGCGCTGTTGTTGTTGTGAGCTCTTATTGTTGTTGTTAGCGCTGGTTGTTGTTGATGTTGACGTCGGCGCTGGCTGCGCTGTTTTTGTTGTTATGCCAGCTGTTTGTTGTTGTTTCTATGCCAGCTGGATGTTGTCGTTGGCTGCACGCTGTTGTTGTTATTGATGCAGCGGGCCTGTACGAGGCGGCCTTACTGTTGTTGGTGTTGCAGTGGACCTATATGAAGGCGAGCCCACTGTTGTTGGTATTGCCGGTGCTGTTGGCGCTTGTTTGCTGCTAGCGCTTGTTGCTGTCGGTCGCGCTGTTGTTATGGTTGTTGTTTTTGCAGCACTTGTTGTTGTTGGCGCTTGTTGCGCTTAGTTGCGTTTGCAGTGGGCCTTTATGAGGCGGCCTCACTGTTGTTAAAGCTGCTGGTAATTGTTGTTGTTGGCGCTGACTGCGCGCTGCTGTTTATGTTGGCGCTTATTTGCGCCTTGTTGTCGTTGTTGGCGCTTATTTGCGCCTTGTTGTTGTTGCTGTTTGCTACGCGCTGTTGTTGTTGGCGCTGGCTACGCGCTGTTGTTGTTGGCCGCGCTGTTGTTACTGTTGGCGCTGGCTGCGCTTGGTTATTGTTGTTGTTGCCGTTGCAGTGGGCCTATATGAGGCGGCCTCACTGTTGTTAAAGCTGCTGGTAATTGTTGTTGTTGGCGCTGACTGCGCGCTGCTGTTTATGTTGGCGCTTATATGCGCCTTGTTGTCGTTGTTGGCGCTTATATGTGCCTTGTTTATTGTTGTTGTTGCCGATGCAGTGGGCCTTTGGCCAGGCGACCCCACTGGTAATTGTTGTTGTTGTGTTGGCGCTTGCTACGCGCTGTTGTTTTTGTTGGCGCTTATATGCCTTGTTGTCGTGTTATATAGGCCTTGTTGTCGTGTTGGCTGCGCTTATTAGCGCGTTTACGGCACTTGTTACTAGCGCTTGCTAGCGCCTGGTACAGCGCTTGTATGGAGGTGGCCTCACTGGTGTGGTGTCTGTCGAGAATATAAGTGAAATTGAGGAAGTCATTATATAAGTATCTTCTTCTTCTATATGTATAAAATTCAAATTATGTATCTATGTACAGACACAATTGGCTCCTAAACGAATAAGCCGATCGTAACCAAATTTTACACATGCACTGGATATCTTCCAGGGATGGTCACAGGCAAATTTTTTTTTTTTTTCTTTGTTTTGCAATGCTTAACTTTTTTGTTTTGCTTACTTCATACGAGCGCTTTTCATGCTTTGATTACTGCATGTTGGTATTTTTTTAATACTTTTGCTATTAATTTATATTGCTGCGCTCTTCAATAATTTAAGGATTTTTTTTTTTCACAAGGTTTATTCTGCACTCAAACTCTGCAAATTTCACATAATTTCTATGTGAAACAATTTGCGCAGTAGTAAATTGTATATTTCAAACAAATTTATGAAATAATTTCCACTTTTTTCGTTAAAATCCGTTGCCAATTGTGCAACGACGCGAGTTTTTCACAGGGGCACGTTCTTCACTCTCCAGCGCTAAACACTTTTTATTTGCCGGTATACGTGCAAAATCTCAACAGTGCCAAGAAGATTCCAATATCTTTCCACTAACGGCACTATAGATTTGGAAATCTTCCGTTCGCTATAATATGATGTAATTTCTGGGTTGCCAGGTTGCGCGATGCAAACGGTTATTGCCATCAGGAGTCGAAACTACAATTTTTTCTTAAAGTACTAAATTTTGTAAAAGTGTAGTAAAATTTAAAAAAAATGGATTATATGAAAAAGGAAACTTGATTATTACTGGAAAATGATTAATAATTTTATTAATCTTGAATTCGATAAAAAAAAGGAATTGATAAGAAACTTTTGTTGTTGTTGTTATATGAAAGCAAAATAAAAATAACGCAGTTGAATCTAGTAGTGAAAATTATTTACTACCTTTTTGTTGGGAATTTAATTCTTGTGAGATTAATTGAATAAATTCTATTTCTTCAAGAGTTTTGTCCCAAAAGAAGAAATAAAGGTCTATTGCCAACTTGATAAGCCCGCTGTGTCCTATGTTCTGCCCTGTTTTTGAACGCAGTATTTCCTTAAGAAGACAGAAAAGTAGTAAATTTTGGGTGAAGCGTAGTAAGTAGTAAAATTTACTGCTATCGTATTAGGATTCGAGTCCTGAGGCACGCACCTGTTTGCGCGCGCAAAATTTTTACTGTCCGGGTCATGTGGATGGTGTGTTCCCTGGGTGCCCCGGGTAACCCGAAACTGCTGGATTGGGGAATTGCGAACATTTTATACTCCAAATCCGATTAGTCACTTCAATGCTAATGAAATGAATTTTGCCAAACAAGGTATGATTGAAATTGACGTGGCTCTCATTCGAACGCAGAATATAATGTCCGATTGAAAAATCTTTAACCGACTTGAAGCGTTTTTACAATAAAAAAAATTGGTTAATTAATTTTTTTGTTTTAAATTTTCACTATTTGTATTTTATCTTTAATTCAATGACCAAACCAAAATGATAGTTAATTATGTAGCAAATTTGTAGCATTTAAAGTGTTTTATTGGTAACTGTAACCGAACAAAACTTTTTTTGTTTTCTCTCTAAAATTGCGGATGTTATAGGGTTAATTTATTGTTAATAGTGAAGAACCCATGAACATGTCCTATACCATAGGGTTAATTAATTTGTTTACATTCGTTTGACATACCAGTCCCTTACAAAAAGAATCATATTCAACTGTCAATCATACCCTGCCCAATACATTTTGCGCATACAAAAATAAATTCATACACAAAAAAATGATACACCAATAGGTCTATTCCCCCTTTGCTGACACATTCACGGGCGCCCGCAAGCATCCATAATTTCGCCCGCAGTTTACCCCGGCCACTCCAGGAACACACCACATACTTATTTTCATGGAAATTAAAAGTTCCGTTATTGGTACCTTTCCATTCCATGGGAAAATTTGGTGTTGCCAGCTGTGCATAACCATACCAACTCAAGAAAACAATCGATAAAAAGTCGAACCGGAGCGTGAATCTAAACTGTCAACTAAAAACCCCGTGAGTAATGCCCAATCACCATGAACCAAAAATGACTTAATCGAAGGCAAACCATAACAGGCCTGCTTCGCTTCGAAGACCGGTCAATGAAGCGAACAGGAAAAAGGTTTACCTGCGAGAACACCATTTACAGCAATAAAAAAACGTGGGGCACGACTCACCCCTAGATAAGAGTCTCTAGTTCTACCACGAGCTAGCCGGGCAACAGAACATTCCCTAAAAAAAAAATCCTTTAAATTTGAAAATTTGTGACAAATCCGGTAAGGTAATCAGCCCTACCCTGCATCTCGCTTGCCTCGCTTACTAATCTCTGTAAGAAGGTGACCCGCCTTATGATTGAGTCGAAATATGGAAGAAAAAGTGAATACAATCTCGAAATTGGCTAGTTATTGAGAATTCAAAAAAAAATCTCGACTTAAAATGAATTACGATTGAAATACAAAGAAAAATTAGTATTGAAAATCGTCGGTCAATCAATGATCCGTGTTGAGGAGAACGATGTTGCAGTGCCAGGCACCAAAGCAATTTATGAAAAATTATTAATGGAGGGTATGTTCTGAGTGGAATGACCCACTCGAGATAAAAAAAAATTTATATAATGCCACAACTAAGGCTTAGATAATTAGTGAATCCTTAGGTTCACTTAGACTTCCCACTAGGTATACTATTGGCAATCGGATTATGAAATTCATCATAAAGCCATCGAGGCCTTTCTACTAACCCCTGAAAGAATAGATTGAAAGAAAATGTACTGTAATGCAGTTACTAGCTTT
This sequence comes from Campiglossa producta, assembly GCA_964058755.1. Taxonomy (NCBI): domain Eukaryota; kingdom Metazoa; phylum Arthropoda; class Insecta; order Diptera; family Tephritidae; genus Campiglossa; species Campiglossa producta. Next base: position 13,513 of record CAXKVI010000314.1, read on the forward strand.
GCTCGATTAGAACACGGTATTGACGAAGTTGCTCAGCAAAGAAAAATATGCGATTCGCGTCGAAATGCAGGATAGGGCGGATTGTAAAGAAAGTCAGGTGAAATTTCGGACTGGCCTACACATTTCTCCTACCAAATGCTAGTCATTCCAGCAAAAGAACTAGCTTCGAATTCCGCGTCCGACCCCAAATCCTAGACTGGTTCCAGTTCCCGAACTATCCGGCTTTACACGCGTATCCCTTTACCTTGCTAAAATACCTCCTGTACCTGCTTTAGGTAGATAAAGATTTAACCACTGCCCGTTACCCGTAATAGGGGCCGTAGTTAATCTCTACCTGCCCTAAAATAGACTGGCCCATAAGGCTTAGAGCTAATTTGCTTAGAACTCTGAAGGATCCACTTCCATACAAAGTTTGTTGAACGAATTACGATGCAAATATGTTAAATCATGTTTAACATGTGGAGCGGCCATCTGACAAAGTTCCAAGCATTTCAGCCTTCATTGACTCACTATGCCTTTGACCGCCCAATATAGCGTCCGACGCTTCTAAGTCTACCTGGTTCGGAAACTGAAACCACTCCGAAACTCCGAGAACCGGACGCAGATAATGAGAGATAATCCTCTACAAAAGCTGACTGCTATGGCCTAGTAAGCCAGTAAATGTTATTTTGTTTCAAAATACTAAAATTGGAAAGTCCGATGTTGCGGTGGTTTCTCTATTTGTTTAGGCCAGAGACGCCTACCCCCCTTCCGTGCCAGACATAGCTGGGCTTACCCGCTGTCCCCCCTACTAGTCCAACCCCGCACGCTGGACCTAGGACAGGCTGTTCTAAAAAGAACACTTGCTCTGTGGTTTCTCGCCCCCCAGAATTGGGCTTCCAAAAATGTAGTTTGCTTTTTGTTTCTTAGTTTATATGGCTTTGCGGCATAGACATTTGTTATTGGAGAACTCGTCAAAACTCCGAAAGAAATTTGTTCTAGTGGATTCACCCCCACAGAAAAGGTATGGAAAAAATTTGATATACAAGCGGGCCCGCTAACTTGGCTTCCTAGTTATAAGCTTCGCGGCCGGCAGACATTTTGATTATGGAGAACTCGTCAAAACTCCGAAAGACAATCCGCCAACGAGGATTGCCAGGTCATCCACTGCTTCCGGTGAAAGCGATGTGGATTCCCTATGAAGACGGTGCTCGGGGAGAATACTGGGCGAGTTGTCCCCGACTGCCAAAACGCCCAGATAGAAAGGGTAAATTTGAAAAAAAAGAAAAACGTTTAAAATCTTGGTTATTGTGGACGAATATCCGAAGCATGGAAACGGCCTATCAATTTACCCGTCAGGTCCTCTAAGTCATACAGCGCATTACCCACTTTTCGACGAACTCGGCACTTAAGATATTTCGGCAGGAATTTCGCGTTTATGCCTTGTTTAAAACTGCTCAAAGCAAAATTTCTCCTAAAAACCTCCTGACCTTCCCTATAGTTCACTAGTCTAGAACGTTTATTATATACCCGCACTGCTCTATCCTTTGCCTGGTCTAAATTCTTACGAATTTGCTCGCGGATGTTTGCTAACTTGTCTACTCTGCTGGCTATAGGGACTTCATCCTCCTTAAGACTACCGAGTTTCTCCAATATAGTATACGCTGATGCGTGCTGGACCATGTTCTGACCATATAATGCAAAGTACGGAGAGCACTGAATGGAAGTATGAAAATCACTTCGTAAAACTGCTAAGATCTCGGGTATATGTTTGTCCCAGTCCGTATGATCCTGTTTACCCCTAAGGAAAATTCTTATTTTTGAAACAATTTCTCTGTTTACGCGTTCTGACGCGTTAGCTTGCGGAGAGTATAGCCCTGTCCTAATATGAGTTACCCCGTAGTTATCTAGAAATTGCTTCATTTCCTTAGAGATAAACTGTTTACCATTGTCGCTATGGATATACTCAGGGACCCCGGCAGCTGGAAAAACCTCAGAGCTGAAGTAGTTCATAACATTTGCAGTCGTAGCCCTCTGCATGGGTTTTAACCAAACATACTTTGTACAATGGTCCAATACTATAAAAAGAAACTGATTCCGCCGTTTAGATCTAGGATAAGGTCCCAAAAAGTCGCAATAAAACCGCTGAAATGGCCTTTCCGAAGTGAAAGTCTGCGCTATAGGTGGTCTGGACTGTTGATTGGTCGCCTTTACTGCCTTGCAGGTATCACACCTGCCCACGTATTTCCGAACGTCCTTGGCCTGCCCTGGCCAGAAATAATTTTGTCGAACGCGTTCCAAAGTCTTTTGCCAACCTCCATGGTAGCTTCTGTTTGCGTCATGTGCCAGACGTATCGCCTTCTCGATTAACCCTGACGGTAGCCACAACCTCCATAGTGAGTCCTCCTCATCCTCCACACCTTTCCGAAATTTAACCCTTTTAAATATCAGACCGCCATTTAGTCTTAAATCCGGCAGAGAGTCCTCATTATCTAAAATAGTTTGGGACAGATCCTGATACTCTGCACTTTTAAATTCCGGAGCCTCTAAATCTATTTCATGAGATGCGGAAGGATAATTCAACTCATCTACGTCAAAACGGGAGAGGGCGTCTGGTACCACATTCAACGTACCCTTGCGATGTTCCATCGAGAAATCGTACCGCTGCAACAGAAGGGACCACCTAGCCAACCTGCCACTCAAGTCTTTTTGTGTCATCAACCATTTGAGGCTAGAGTGGTCCGTGATAATTCGGAATGGCAAACCTTCGACATAAGGTCGGAAACGGTTGACACTGACTATGGCTGCCAGGCATTCCAGCTCGGTCACTGTATAATTGCGCTGAGCATTGTTCAGCTTTTTTGAGACAAATGCGATTGGATGCTCAGCGCCCTCATCATCGACCTGGAACAGCACACCACCCACGCCTATCTTCGAAGCATCGCACTGTATAACAAACTCTTTAGAAAAATCGGGTTGGGCCAAGACAGGGGCGGAACTCAGGGCTACCTTCAGCTTTTCAAAAGCTTCTATTGCCTCAGGAGTAAGTTTGAAAGGGCCTAGCGACTTTCGAAGGCAATCGGTCAAAGGGCATGCTAAATCAGCAAAATTTGTAATAAACGCCCTATACCAATTTGCCATGCCCACGAACCTACGAACCTGTCGAGGAGACTTCGGGATTGGGAAACTCTTAACTGCCTCTATCTTCCCTGGATCTACCTTCAAGCACCCGCTTCCTATCAAGTACCCTAAATATCGAATTTCCTTCTGACAAAATTTGCTCTTCTTCACATTGATGGTCAGGCCCGCGTCCTTCAAGCACTTTGCCACATCCGCCAATAATTTCAGGTGGTCCTCAAAGTTCGTGCTGCATACCATCAAATCATCCAGGTAGACGAAGACATTCTCCCGCAAACGCGAGGGAATCGCCTTGTCCATCAGCCGGCTCATCGTCTGCGGTCCATTGCATAACCCAAATGGCATCACTTTATAGTGGTACAGAGGCTTCCCCGGGACTGCGAATGCTGTTTTCTCCTTTGAAGACTCTGTCAGCTTGATCTGGAAAAACGCATCCTTCAGATCAATACCACTAATAAAGTGAGTGTCCTTCAACCTGCTTAATAAACCGTTGATATGAGGCAATGGGTATGAATCCTTTTTAGTTACCGCATTGACCTTCCTGGAGTCTATGCAAAGCCTAACCTTCCCTGGCTTCCGAACCAAAACTACGGGACTACACCAGGGTGAGTTTGATTCCTCTATAACCCCCATTTCGAGCAACCTCTCTATTTCACTAAAAGCTTCGACTTGCCTCGGTGGCGAAAGAGGAAAATGTCTACTTTTAATTGGAACCGCATCACCCGTATCAATGTGATGTTCGACTAGCTTGGTTTGCCCCAGACCTAACTTCTCAAAGGACGGAAACATATCCACTACCTTCTGCAGTTTGGTCTTTTGGGCGTGTGTCAAATCATGGTAATTATGTTCCTCTCCCTTTTCGTCAACAACCTCTAAACATGCTATACTTGGAAATATTTCAGGAGCTAACGCGAAAGCTCTCCAGAAGTCAACTCCGAAGTAGGCTTCTTGAATAAGGGAAGGAACAAGATAGAAACGAATAATTTTGGTTGTGTTTTTGAAAGTCACTGGTAAAGAAATAGAGCCTAATATTTTCTGTTTGCCGCCACCCGCTGTATACACAAAAGCCTGTAATGGGTGGTACTTAAGTCCATTTGTGTCCAAAAACTTCTGACAATCTTTGCCGAGGATGGAGACATTCGCACCCGAGTCCAGCAATCCTACCAGAAAACTATTTTCAATTTGCACCCGTACCAGAGGCCTTTCATCCTCAGTAAGCATTAGCGTTGTGCTTTGCAAAAGTTTACGCTCCTGAACTCGACTATGATACCTCTTCCTACATTTCAAAATATTCTCGGACACAAATGACTCTGTATTATTTTGGAAAATCCTCGACCTGACTAGCTCATAGTTGTTGACCCTGTACTCCAAACTAGGTGAAATTTGCGCTTGACAAGCAACATCCCTACTATGATTTTTTAAAATGCAAATTGGTTTCGAATTGTTAAAATGCGCAATTGGACTATCACAATCGGAGCCATCCGAGCTGTCGGTACTATCAGGAAAAGTTACAATAATGTTTGGCTGGTCCTTCGCCAGGGTGTCATTATCTTTCGGAAGCTCACCACTTCCATTCGACTCACTGTTTGCGCGGGACCTACCACTTCGTTCAGTACACGAGGCAACTCCTGGTGTACTGGCTGATATGGGGGCTATGGCACCGAACGAGTTTCCCCCATCTTCTCGCTCGGGTATTGGTTTCCCTGTCTCCGATGATCTCTTGGACATTTTGGAGTCAACACTCCCCTATTGCCGCACTTAAAACAAAACGGATGCTTGACTGGCTCTTCACAGTAGATATACGAATGCCCCATAGCCTGGCAATTCCAACACTGGATTCCGGAATAGTCTGGTTTCCTGTTCCTTCGATACTCCAAAGCTTCGAGCTGCGGGTCCACTTCACCATCTTCGCCTTCCATCCTAATATCCTGTGCTATTGTGCGAGCTTCATTCACATGCCGTCCAGTATAGGTTGTTCCCAAGATTTTGCTTTCCCTTAGTACCTGCTCTCCTTTCCGTGCTACATCGCGGAGGTCATGTAAGGTCCTCACTCCCGCATTGAAAAGCATCAGCTTTAGACTGCTGTTGACATTTCTTTTTATGATGTCAATCAGCAGAGCTTCTGACAATGGCTCCCTAAGACGTGCATTTAAGGCCACTATGTCAGTATGGAACATATCGTATGACTCAGTTGGCTTTTGCTTTCGCATCGAGATATCCATCATGATCTCGTGGTCACTTTTCAACGTTCCAAACTCACGCTTTAAGGAGTAGCACAGAAAGTCATATGTAGCATTAGGGTTCTGCTTCGTAAACAACCAGTACCATTCTTCTGCACGTCCTGACAGAAACAAATGGAAACTCGCCATTATTTGTTCCGAAGAACATTGGGTCCTTTCGCATAGGGTATCCAACTTAAACAGAAAGTCCGCCACGCTTCCAGCCCCATCGAAGGAAACCTTCCAGTCTTGGGGTTTCACCGCTATGCTACCAGAAACGAAGTTAGCATGGTTGCTTGCGAAGGTCTGTGCATAGTTTCTCTCGTCCCTAGTATTGTTCCTGGCATGGCTTGGGCCATGTGAAGTTCCAACTGCCGCGCGAAGTATGTCCATATTTTCCCTGATGGTCCGCATCTCATCCCTCATCTCCTCCTGGGAAGTCCTAAAGAGATGATGCAACACGTGTACCCAAGAGTCTGAAGGAGGCGCATTGTTGACCTGCGGTTGAGGAGTCATCCTATCGCCCAAATTGTTAAGAGGCATAGGATTTCCTAACTGAGCGCTAGCTCCTTCCGGTATGCCCGTCCCCAGGTTAGTCGGAGGATCGAAGAGATTCTGCATTTGCTCTACTCCAATGGATGTGTCTAAGCCATTACCACTGCCTGGTTTATCAGCTTTCTGATTGGAACCAGGAGTTAAGACAAGTCTGGTCGGATCTCCTCCACCGAAGCCACCAACTGGGGAGTGCATTACCAAAGGCCGGTTGGCTGGTTGTTTCGAAACTGCTCCTCTACCGCCTCTTGGCTTGCCCCAACTTCCTCGTCCGCCACTGGCACTTCGGAGAATCCTTCCTTCAGCCTCTTGGTCCATGTCAGGAAAATCCGTTTATCAAAATTGAAAAAAAAATGTGGTCAAATCTGGTAGTGTACTTGCTTTGACAAGCAGCACAAAAAAAAATCTTAGTTTACAAGGGCGATTGGGACGTGTTTCGACAGTCTAGATTCACCCCCCTTTCTACCCTATACAAAAGCCGTTTTGAAAATAAAAATATATAAAAAAAACTGAGTCTGTTTACGATTGCACGATACCGAAGAGTGCAACGTATATATGTAATTCGATAGTCGTATCGAACCAACCGTAAAAAAAACACGCAATATATATATATACAAAAATATGCTGAAAGAAAAGTTGGTTAGAAAACAAACGTATCAAAATGTAATAAAATGCAAGTGTGTGTGTGGGTTGAAAGATATATGTATTTAAATGTTCAATGGGAATGCTGACCTCCCATCATTAGAAGGCATAGGTAAATAAAACAAAACAAAAACTAAACGATTGGATCCCAGTACTACCGCAATGCAGGGCTCGTCTTTGGGACTGGTCGCCCTGAGACTGGTTACGCACTGGTCCCCAAAACAAAACAAATTTTAAATTTCACATGGGTATATTTAAATTTTCCCAAACTGGATTTCAGTACGCCAGACCGCAATGCAGGGGTGGTCTTCTGAGACTAATCGCCCTGAGACTGGTTGGACCACTGAAGACCAGTTAGGGTTACAACAAAAAGTATCCAATTTAGCAAAAGCATTTCCGCTTACTCCGCCGCAATGAAAGGATCGGTTTGAGCCGACTCCCCAGACTTGCGAAGCGTGCAAGCATAACGTAAAAAAAAATTTTGGTTTGAAATTTGAAATTTCCTAACTCCGCCGCAATGAAAGGTGCGGTTGGGACCCGCTTACCCCAGACTTGCGAAGCCAAGAAAGGTCGCCAAAGATCCCAGCTTATCCAACCGCAATGCAGGGGTGGTCTTGAGACTATCCGCCCTGAGACTGGTTGGATTAGCTGGGGTCAGCAAAAAAAAAAAAAAAATTGCAAGGAAAAAAAAGTGAAATTTTAAAACATAAAACATAAAAAGACAAAACGTTCGGCAAAAAAAAAAAAAAAAAAGACTATATAATCCCTATAAAAAATTCTAAACCCCACTTAGCGGACATGTTTATATATATTTCCCGAAGCCGACATCGGACGACAGACCCGGGACACAAAAAAAATGTTTACTACAAAAAAACTAAGTGCGTTTAGCACTGCCTCGCCGGGTGAAATGCAAAACTTCCGGTGGACTTGACGTAACGTCTCGTGGAGCCCTTAGCTACTGACAACGAAGACCAATCCAGACAACTTGATCAGTCTCACCATCCCATCGCAACGCAGGTGGCGGCTCCCGGGGCCTGCCTACCTGGGACTTATGAGATGGTGAAACCTCACAAGCTGACCAGAAAAGCCATCGAGATCAGCGCTTCAGGCCCCACGTTGGGCGCCATCTGTTATGGTTTTACGCATCTAAAATGGAGCAGTAAGGAAGGCGGTCGGCATGATGTAGTGGTGCACTGTGGCTAGTCATTGTCGGCTGGGGTGGGTTCTTGCCAACCTTACTGTCCTGCGCCATAAACAGAAAAATTCCTATCATGCCTATCAAAACGCAGAAACACAACTCAAACGAACATCCGGTTAAACCCGGATGTCACGGACAATCCGTTAAAAAAAAAAATTCAAAAATTCAAAAGCAATTAAATGAGGCCGGTTAGATTCAAATTCAAAAGAAACTTAACTGGCATCAACTGCAAAAACAAAATTTTAAAATAACGAAAAACTAACTGCAATTTGAATAAGTCTAAAAACACGGAAAAAAAAACCGTTTAAATCAAAAAGTAACCGAAAACTAACTGAAATTTGGAATAACTCTAAAAACACAAAAAAAACCGTTTAAATCAAAAAGAGTAACCGAAAACTAACTGAAATATAAAACTTGAATTTAAAATTTAAAATCAAAAATAACTGAAAACGAAACATTTGAATTTAAAGGAGCCGGAAACGACCGGCTACAACGGCTGGAATTAAAAAAAAATATAAGGCCGAACAACATAAAGGGGCGCCGCGGGTGTTGTTGCAGCGCCCGGTGCTTGGCCCACCCTCGTCCATGGCCATCGACGCACCTGATTTCGATGGCCCCTTATTCAACTACCTATATACCTTCTAAATCAAGTAGAGAGTCAGCATTCCCATTACATAAAATTTTATTAACACTTCATATTCGAACTTAAGCCAAATTTAACTCTACCCTACATGCTACAAATTGATTTCCCTACAAACCCTTTAACAAGTGCGCATTCACTTGTTTATTTATATCCCAAATTAAGTTATTTAGTTATTTTATTTCCCCTTTTCACCTATTAGGTTTTTAATTAATTATTTAAATATTTGTTTAAAATATTTATTTAGTTTTTGATTTATGGTTATTTTAGTTTATTTTATTTATTTATTATAGTGGCCTTTTATTTAGTTATGTTTATTTAGTTTAACCATTTAGTCCGTTAAAAAAAAAGGAATTTTTTCTTCTCTTTTTTTTTTTTTCTTTTTCCTATTTTACTTATTTATTATTTTGCTTTTTATTATTATCACTATTAATTTTACTTCCCTAAGTTTCAAACAGTGTACGAAAATAAACTTTATTGTACGGAATTACTTCCATGGTTCAATACAACACAAAATCCAAAAGCTAAGTTCCCTTTGAAAACTGTAGAATACATTTTTTTTTTAATTTACATCCAAAATGGAAAGCAAGACAAAAAAAAACATTTTGTTTCCCATGAACATACATTCAAACATTAATATTTTCTTCAATCATTTGAAACGTTTGTATTTATAAATTTTTTTTTTCGTTGGAATTGTCACAAACAAAACGCAAACGTTTCCAAAGCAATATGCTGTACAAAACTTAAATGACATGCTACTCGATGAGCAAATGAAATGTATTTTGTACAGCTCACTTTCGTACCCTGGTTTCAAAACCTTATTTTCCCCTTACGTCTATTCTGGTTTTATCATTAACTCCCTTATGCTTAAGTTACATTTCCATTTAGTTTTAACCCTTTTGTTCTGTTTATTTCAATTAGGTGTACCTAAAGTGTTTAAGTTAAATTTTCTTTTTCCTACCGTATAATTATTTTCTTAGTTTAACTAATTCAAAATCTAATTTAATTTTCTTTCCTTTACTTCAAAACATTATTTGTTTTTATTATTTACGTTACGTTGAAATTCCCTCTTATGTCTACTTTATTATCTTTTATTTAATTAAAAAAAAAGTAAAACTAATTCTAATTTAACGTGCCAATTGGCACGGACTCACCGAGGATGTCGTCGCCGGTTTGTTGTAGTCGTTGTTGTTGCAGCGGCCTATATGAAGCGGCCCGCTGTTGTTGTTCTAGCTGGTGTTGTTGTATTTGTTGGCGCTGGCTGCGCGCTGTAGTTGCTGTTGGCGCTTATATGCGCTTTGTTATTGTTGCCGCTTGCTACGCGCTGTTGTTGTTGTTGGCGCTTGCTGTTGTTAGTGCGTTCGTTGTTATTGTTGCAGCGGCCTATATGAGGCGGCCCGCTGTTGTTGTTCTAGCTGGTGTTGTTGTATTTGTTGGCGCTGGCTGCGCGCTGTTGTTGCTGTTGGCGCTTATATGCGCTTTGTTATTGTTGGCGCTTGCTACGCGCTGTTGTTGTTGGCGCTTGCTGTTGTTAGTGCGTTCGTTGTTATTAATGCAGTGGGCCTATATGAGGCGGCCTCACTGTTGTTGTCAAAGCTGGTTGTTGTTGGCGAGTTAAAGTTGCAGTGGGCCTATACGAGGCGGCCTCACTGTGGTTGCTGATGCTGGTAATTGTTGTTGTTGCGCGTTATAGTGGGCCTATATGAGAGGGCCTCACTGGTGTTAAAGCTGGTTGTCGTTGGCGCTAGCTGTAGTAGCTGCGCGTTGCTGTTATGGTTGTTGTTTTTGCAGCGCTTGTTGTTGTTAGCGCGTTTGTAGTGGGCCTATATGATTCGGCCTCATTGTTGTTAAAGCTGGTTGTTGTTGGCGAGTTAAAGTTGCAGTGGGCCTATATGATTCAGCCTCACTGTTGTTCTATTTGCGCGTTGCTGCGCGCGGTTGTTGTTGCAGTGGGCCTATATTAAGGCGGCCTCACTGTGGTTGGTATAGTTGTTGTTGTATCTGGTTACTGTTGTTGCAGTGGGTCTATACGAGGCGGCCTTACTGTTGTTGGTGTTGCAGTGGGCCTATATGAAGGCGAGCCCACTGTTGTTGGTATTGCCGGTGCTGTTGGCGCTTGTTTGCTGCTAGCGCTTGTTGTTGTCGGTCGCGCTGTTGTTATGGTTGTTGTTTTTGCAGCACTTGTTGTTGTTGGCGCTTATTTGCGCTTGTAATTGTTGTGGCTGGTAGTTGTTGCTGTTGGCGCTGACTACGCGCTGTTGTTGTTGTGAGCTCTTATTGTTGTTGTTAGCGCTGGTTGTTGTTGATGTTGACGTCGGCGCTGGCTGCGCTGTTTTTGTTGTTATGCCAGCTGTTTGTTGTTGTTTCTATGCCAGCTGGATGTTGTCGTTGGCTGCACGCTGTTGTTGTTATTGATGCAGCGGGCCTGTACGAGGCGGCCTTACTGTTGTTGGTGTTGCAGTGGACCTATATGAAGGCGAGCCCACTGTTGTTGGTATTGCCGGTGCTGTTGGCGCTTGTTTGCTGCTAGCGCTTGTTGCTGTCGGTCGCGCTGTTGTTATGGTTGTTGTTTTTGCAGCACTTGTTGTTGTTGGCGCTTGTTGCGCTTAGTTGCGTTTGCAGTGGGCCTTTATGAGGCGGCCTCACTGTTGTTAAAGCTGCTGGTAATTGTTGTTGTTGGCGCTGACTGCGCGCTGCTGTTTATGTTGGCGCTTATATGCGCCTTGTTGTCGTTGTTGGCGCTTATTTGCGCCTTGTTGTTGTTGCTGTTTGCTACGCGCTGTTGTTGTTGGCGCTGGCTACGCGCTGTTGTTGTTGGCCGCGCTGTTGTTACTGTTGGCGCTGGCTGCGCTTGGTTATTGTTGTTGTTGCCGTTGCAGTGGGCCTATATGAGGCGGCCTCACTGTTGTTAAAGCTGCTGGTAATTGTTGTTGTTGGCGCTGACTGCGCGCTGCTGTTTATGTTGGCGCTTATATGCGCCTTGTTGTCGTTGTTGGCGCTTATATGTGCCTTGTTTATTGTTGTTGTTGCCGATGCAGTGGGCCTTTGGCCAGGCGACCCCACTGGTAATTGTTGTTGTTGTGTTGGCGCTTGCTACGCGCTGTTGTTTTTGTTGGCGCTTATATGCCTTGTTGTCGTGTTATATAGGCCTTGTTGTCGTGTTGGCTGCGCTTATTAGCGCGTTTACGGCACTTGTTACTAGCGCTTGCTAGCGCCTGGTACAGCGCTTGTATGGAGGTGGCCTCACTGGTGTGGTGTCTGTCGAGAATATAAGTGAAATTGAGGAAGTCATTATATAAGTATCTTCTTCTTCTATATGTATAAAATTCAAATTATGTATCTATGTACGGACACAATTGGCTCCTAAACGAATAAGCCGATCGTAACCAAATTTTACACATGCACTGGATATCTTCCAGGGATGGTCACAGGCAAATTTTTTTTTTTTTTCTTTGTTTTGCAATGCTTAACTTTTTTGTTTTGCTTACTTCATACGAGCGCTTTTCATGCTTTGATTACTGCATGTTGGTATTTTTTTAATACTTTTGCTATTAATTTATATTGCTGCGCTCTTCAATAATTTAAGGATTTTTTTTTTTTTCACAAGGTTTATTCTGCACTCAAACTCTGCAAATTTCACATAATTTCTATGTGAAACAATTTGCGCAGTAGTAAATTGTATATTTCAAACAAATTTATGAAATAATTTCCACTTTTTTCGTTAAAATCCGTTGCCAATTGTGCAACGACGCGAGTTTTTCACAGGGGCACGTTCTTCACTCTCCAGCGCTAAACACTTTTTATTTGCCGGTATACGTGCAAAATCTCAACAGTGCCAAGAAGATTCCAATATCTTTCCACTAACGGCACTATAGATTTGGAAATCTTCCGTTCGCTATAATATGATGTAATTTCTGGGTTGCCAGGTTGCGCGATGCAAACGGTTATTGCCATCAGGACTCGAAACTACAATTTTTTCTTAAAGTACTAAATTTTGTAAAAGTGTAGTAAAATTTAAAAAAAATGGATTATATGAAAAAGGAAACTTGATTATTACTGGAAAATGATTAATAATTTTATTAATCTTGAATTCGATAAAAAAAAGGAATTGATAAGAAACTTTTGTTGTTGTTGTTATATGAAAGCAAAATAAAAATAACGCAGTTGAATCTAGTAGTGAAAATTATTTACTACCTTTTTGTTGGGAATTTAATTCTTGTGAGATTAATTGAATAAATTCTATTTCTTCAAGAGTTTTGTCCCAAAAGAAGAAATAAAGGTCTATTGCCAACTTGATAAGCCCGCTGTGTCCTATGTTCTGCCCTGTTTTTGAACGCAGTATTTCCTTAAGAAGACAGAAAAGTAGTAAATTTTGGGTGAAGCGTAGTAAGTAGTAAAATTTACTGCTATCGTATTAGGATTCGAGTCCTGAGGCACGCACCTGTTTGCGCGCGCAAAATTTTTACTGTCCGGGTCATGTGGATGGTGTGTTCCCTGGGTGCCCCGGGTAACCCGAAACTGCTGGATTGGGGAATTGCGAACATTTTATACTCCAAATCCGATTAGTCACTTCAATGCTAATGAAATGAATTTTGCCAAACAAGGTATGATTGAAATTGACGTGGCTCTCATTCGAACGCAGAATATAATGTCCGATTGAAAAATCTTTAACCGACTTGAAGCGTTTTTACAATAAAAAAAATTGGTTAATTAATTTTTTTGTTTTAAATTTTCACTATTTGTATTTTATCTTTAATTCAATGACCAAACCAAAATGATAGTTAATTATGTAGCAAATTTGTAGCATTTAAAGTGTTTTATTGGTAACTGTAACCGAACAAAACTTTTTTTGTTTTCTCTCTAAAATTGCGGATGTTATAGGGTTAATTTATTGTTAATAGTGAAGAACCCATGAACATGTCCTATACCATAGGGTTAATTAATTTGTTTACATTCGTTTGACATACCAGTCCCTTACAAAAAGAATCATATTCAACTGTCAATCATACCCTGCCCAATACATTTTGCGCATACAAAAATAAATTCATACACAAAAAAATGATACACCAATAGGTCTATTCCCCCTTTGCTGACACATTCACGGGCGCCCGCAAGCATCCATAATTTCGCCCGCAGTTTACCCCGGCCACTCCAGGAACACACCACATACTTATTTTCATGGAAATTAAAAGTTCCGTTATTGGTACCTTTCCATTCCATGGGAAAATTTGGTGTTGCCAGCTGTGCATAACCATACCAACTCAAGAAAACAATCGATAAAAAGTCGAACCGGAGCGTGAATCTAAACTGTCAACTAAAAACCCCGTGAGTAATGCCCAATCACCATGAACCAAAAATGACTTAATCGAAGGCAAACCATAACAGTCTGGCCACTGTAAAGGGTCCGGACATTCCAAGTACATGCCCTAATATCCTTCTCATTGTCCTTAATTCGTTTTGCCGGGTCGTCAACATTAAAGGGGTTCTCATCCGAGGCTTTTTCATTGCACTAAATTTTTTACGTGGCGGGTCCCAAACCCAGAATACAACCCGTCTCCGGGGTTTTGAATAACCACACCCCATTACACTCCCAGTTCAATTCTCCAAAAAATATAAAAAAATCAAAGTTTGGCGTGGTAATTTCCAAATTTCAACACTCACTTGCGAAGGGTTTCACCCCTATTGTGAGTGTCGACCGCAATAGATAATCGACTACTAAGCGATTAGCGATCATCGAGCAATTGCGAGTGTCGCTCCGATCGCTTAATGAGCGACAATCGATCGTCTTTCTACAGCTATTTTTCAGTCGATGACGTGTCGATTGATTTGCAAAGTGCAAATAAAATTGATAAATAGTAAATTATTTTAATAAAAATAGAAAATATTAAAAAAAGCATTCGAAATTGGTAGTTTTTGTTCGATCAAGTTACACAATACCAATGTAAAATTCGATCGATTCAATCGAAAAGAATTGTTCTACTGCAAATCGACACTCGCAATAGGGGTCTTTGTGTCAATTTGCGTTCGCACGCAATACACCGTGAGATAGTAAAATAAGCATTTCAAAGCATATTTAACACTTTCACTTAATTTTTAAATATGCTTTTGAAATGCCTATTTTACTATCTCACAGTGAATTGTGTGCGAATGCAAAGTGACACAAACCTTTCGCAAGTGAGTGTTGAAATTTGGCAATTACCACGCCATACTGTGATTTTTTTTTAATTTTTTGGAGAGTTGAGCTCATTTGAATGATATGCGTGAACGCACAAAAGATTTGATTTGGAATTCTTTTCCCTTGCGTACGCAATAGAAAGTCTCCACTCATTCACGCTCACGTTCACACGGAACTGTATGAGGGTCTTAAGGGGTCTATCAGCTATTCCGTCGGAACGTGAAACTCGATAGAAATCACGAATTTTATCGGCTTTTATGCAAGCGGCCCTTAAGGGTCAAATACATACCCTACAAGACGGGCTGATATTTTTACTAACACACTCACACTCTAAATTATCAATGCTGATGACGTTTTGACAAAAACACTGAGAATTGTTATTAATTGTCATAGCTGAATGTCTTATGAGGCTAAAATGATTATAACAAAGGATGTATTTTCCAAACTTGGCATATTTTCAATTTGAAGCTGAAAATTTAAAATTTGAACAGGGAAGTTTTTAAATACAAATTAAAAAAAGAAGCGGTATAACAAAGGTAAGTATCTAAGTCTAACCAGGTTAATTTAATTAAACTAAAGTTTGCATTTTTATATAGGTGATTTTTTGCAAAAGAACCCCACCAAAACCTCCATGATCGAAGTTCTATGTAATAAGAGAAATAATGGCGGAGACCCTATCATCAAAGCTATTGGAGAACTGCCGTAGAGATAGGGCACGCGTGGCTGCTAAGTAGATATAGGCTACGCTTACAAACTTTTCCCGCCCGTTAAAATTGCACGCGCTCGAATTTGAACTTGTGAGCTCATTTAAAAAACATGTGTGCGGATATGTATTTGCTGCCGGACGGCAAAAGTCGGTTGCAGTGTGAGCGTAGCCATACTCATGTGACCATCAGTGCGTTTCGGGGACCAAACCCCACAACCCAACAGAAGGACAAAGAGTAATGTAAATAGTTTTTAGGATATAAATTATATTGTTATATGTTTTTTTAATATAAAATTTTTTAATTGTATTTTATGTATTTATATCAAATTTTCAATAAATATTTAGCCATTTTATTTGATTTTAAAAAATTTATCTGTATTTTAATACAAGTCAGCTTTGACAGGTTATGACAGTTGTCAGTTGTGATATCATTATGACATCATCATGATGTCATCATTGATCCAAAAATAGAGTGAGAAAGATATATGCTTATTTCAAATTAGCAATGTGTTAGAGGGAGACAAAAACTCACACGGACACAGTTGTTGACATCAACTTTTTCTTATTCCTCGTGTGAAATGATTGAAGCGATGATCGTTTAGCTGACAGCAATGACAATCAAATGTTGCATCAAATGATTGTCATCTGTCTTGTAGGGTAAAGCTTTGTTAACCCCGCCTAACATTTGCTACCTCAAAACTTTGCGTCCAACTTCAGAGGTATGCTACAATGAATGCCTTGACGCTTCTCTTTTATACATTTGTTTTCGTTATTTATTGCATTCAGAGTGTTTTGGTTAATTTATTAATTTAATAGCAAAGTCATCAAGATCTGATTGCCAAAGCAAGCAAAATTTGAGAGTTTGCCAAGTTTTAACCTTGCTTCAACTTTGAGGTCTCCAATTTGCAATGCTTCGTTGAAATACGTATACTGAACTTTTCTGTCAAAGTCAAAGTTTGAGGTAAAGTCAAAATAAAGCTTTATGTAACTGACCCTTTAAGGGTCGAATACATAAAGCTTTGTTAACCTCGCCTGACATTTGCTACCTCAAAACTTTGCGTCCAACTTTAGAGGTATGCTACAATGAACGCCTTGACGCTTCTCTTTTATACATTTGTTTTCATTATTTATTTCTTTGCATTCTGGCGAGCGGCGTGCTTGTCGAACAATGCGTTGAAACCAACAACAAAATCTCATTTTGTATTCAAACTTGACTAGCAAACATCGCGGAAAAATGAACCCTGCGCAACAGCAACAGCATCATCCGCGCTTTTACTAGACATGTATACTCTTCAAGCACAAGTTCACAATGAGGTTCGATGCGCCGTTTACGCCCCGCTCGCACGTGTGTGGCCGACGTAGGACAACATTTTGGTGTATGCCCTGCTTGACCAAAGATGATTTGATGCGAAGCTCGGGGGTACTAGGCGCATTCTTCTGGTAATGAACCAGAGATGGATAAAAAAATTTACATGTAAATGCAACAACAACGACGAAAGCCAGATAAATCCACATAGAACTCTGGTTCACGCTGTGTTTAATTGGTTTTTTGGTGTCAACTTGGCAGCACTTGCACATGAAGTGTCAGAATTGACAGTTCACAGTATACATACAAAATTTGGAAGCCATATTTCAAAGTGATTTTCTCAATTAAGCAATAATAAATAATTGCTCTTCCATGGTTTTATTTAACTTTAAATTATTTTCAGTTATTTTCACGCTCTGTTTATTTGTTTATCTTCTTCTTGCTGTGAAAAGTGACGTTTTCTGTCAGTGCTGCCAACTCACATTACCATGAACCGGACAGTTCCCGTGAGAATCGAGCGTGAGCCGGAGCGATAACTACCAGAAGAATGCGGCTACTGATTATGTGTTGCTACTTGGCAGCACTCCATAATCGAGGAAAATCTGCCAGCAGAAGCAGCGAGAAATCTGGTTACCAGATCAAATATATTGGCCGAAAACAGTAGGTTTTTTTGTTGTGATTTGGGATTTTAGTTAAAAAGGCGATAAGAACGTAAAAAATAAGAATGCTATTCAAAAGGGAAATGTGCCATAGGATTTGCTGCTGGCCAACGTTTACTTTAATTTCCGTATTAGCGCGAACAATATCGTTTTGAAATGGAGCAGGTATTTCGATGGCAAATTGGTTATTTGCTTCAAATATTAACATTAATTAAGAAAAAACTAAGAAATAGTACGTTGTAAAAAAACATACATAAAAAAACCTTTTATTGGCACATTGACATGACTTGGTGTGAAAAAGGCAAAATAATCAAAGTTTAAATAAAAATGCCCAAATATTATCTTCGAAATACTTGCACCATTGGACACTGTTATAAAATATGACACTTTTAAGGGTCAATACATAAAGCTTTGTTAACCTCGCCTGACCCTTGCCACCTCAAAACTTTGCGTCGAACTTCAGAGGTATGCTACAATGAACGCCTTGACGCTTCTCTTTTATACATTTCTTTTCGTTATTTATTTTTTTACATTCAGAGGGTTTAGGTTATTTTATTAATTTAATAGAGAAAAAATTAATGAATTATTATTTTCTCCAACTTTTTATCATTGTTTATCCCTACTATAGTTTGGCAACTTATTTTTTTCTTCTTACGAATTTGAGTGGAAGCCACTGGCTGAGTGACTCCAAATGAAATGGAATGAAGGAAAAGTGTGAAGCCCAATAAGCCATTTTGTTTGATATCAACCTGAGACGCATTTAGATGAAACCTTCAACGTCAATTCTCACTTTTTGAAAACTTAGGGCCGCTTGCATAAAAGCCGATAACGCCTAATCGGTGATTAACTTTACAGCTAACCAAACAAAAAACGTCAATTAAACTCCGGTTAGTCGTAATCGGCTTTTATGCAAGTGGCCCTTAATATCAATTAATCACTAGTATTCGCAAAAAAGTTATAATCATGTATTTTGAAATCTTGTGTTTCATGCTCATATATCCATATCTCTGATACAAAGATAATATCAGGATAATTTTTAAATAACTCAAGATTACAAAGAAGCAAGTCAAAATTTTGCCGGAGACTACGAATATTTTGGTGCACAATAACAAGGCGATTAGTAACGTGAGATAAGTGTTTCAAATCCTTTAAAGGACTAGTAATGACGTTGTTGTTTGTTAAAAGAAAATTCGAAAAATTCATAAAAGTTACTTTAGAACTTAATTTTATTAAATTTAAAAAACAAAAAAATTACGTGATTTTTGACAAATCGTCAAAGTTTCGTAAAACAACGACCGCGTCATTATCGTCCTTTTTCAAAAGAATTTTATTGTTTCTTATCCATAGATGCTTATAATTTTTCTCGCCCTTGATTGATTTTGCAGCAGACAGCAGTGACCTGTTGTATGTTGTGAGACTCTCATTAATAAAAATCTTCCTCTTATCTTTGTCTCCAAAAATCTCAGTTGTCAATTTGCCCTTCGCCTTTTTTTTCGTCTGCATGACTTTTTTCTTCAATTCAGCTGAGGCAAAGTGCGCACGAATAATATTTGTCGCAGAAGAAGATTCATGTTTTTGCTTTATTTTCTTAATGTAACATTTTTTCAATTGCTCCGGAGTTATGGAAATGCCCATAGCCGTGCTTAAAATATGTTGTGTGCACTCTCTAACTTTGTCGTCAGTGACAGCAGGCACACCAACAATATCAACAGCACTCTCCAACAACTGTTGCTCTCTATAGTTCAGCAAACCTTCAAGCCTGCTCACTTTATCGCTCAGTTTAGCATTGTCAGCTTCGAGCTGCTTCACTGTGCTGAAAAAATCTGTTTCAGTTTCTGAGTAGGCGGCCTTCGGCCGCGCTTATAAAAAATAACCCTGGGCTACGCCATGCTAACTCCGGGTGGTTTCCTCTATTGGCGGGATCCGTGGTATTTATGTGCAGAACACCTTTCTGAGTAGGCGGCCTTCGGCCGCGCTTATAAAAAATAACCCTGGGCTACGCCATGCCAACTCCGGGTGGTTGCCTCTATGGGCGGGATTCATGGTATTTATGTGCAGAAGACCTTTCTAAACCACTTTTAGTTCCTGTTTTTTACTCCAAAAAAAAAAAAAATTAACCCTGAGCCGATTACTTTTTTTACCTTTTTATAATGGAAATACACCATTTTCATATAGCAATATGTGTATAAAATGAAAGCTTATTGCATTATCTACAATATTTTACCATCTAACGATACCGTTAACGGGACATTTTTTCGTTTTTTAAACAGTTTTATTCATTTCCATTGGTTTTTTTTTTATATAAAACATAGTTTTCATATAAAAATTTTACATAAAGGTGGGAGTGTTATACATTAAATGAAAGGTATTTTTATTACCTAAATATTGGTATTTAACATTTTCTAATCCGATAAGTAGTTTGAAAGATATTTCGATTTAAAAAAATTAAAAATTGCCCTTTTAAGTGGAATTACCCCTAAAGTTTTTATTTGCACCAAAAAAAAATTATACGTTTCAACTTTTCGCAAATACCGCTATCGATCCATATAAATATTTTTTTGATTTGCGAAATGTATGTATTCTGCACTTATGCCAGAAGCGCTTCCGGATTCGTGATACTGAGGCCAAACTCCGCCTTTTGAGCCCCCCATAATTTTAGCTAATTTATTAGCAGTTGACAGCTAAAGTAGACAATTACCAAATAAGCAACCGAATCTTGATAAAGTCGCTGAAATTTGACACCTTTTGACCTAATGAAAACCAGCCTTTAGAGTTGTAATTTATAAAATTTATTTTACATTTTGAACTTGTAGCACTCTCTTTTCAGAAATTATTTGGTACTTCTTAGAATTTGTAAAGATATAAAAACGTACTGCAAAAAGGCAACAAAAAAATGAAAACTGCTAACAACATTTCACGATAGGCCAATTGCATTATGCTGGCGAAATTCCACGGCTTTAATGTTGGTAGGTACTTGGTTTAGAAATTAAAAATAATCTATCTAAAAAAATTGTGTTCTCATTTTCTGGTTTCTTATTTCGAACATTAAAGATTTTCCTGTAAATAAATAAAATTTAATCGTTTTAAGTTTTGTAGTTTTTGCAAAATATAATAAAAGTGTAAGCTGAAAGATTCGCTTAAAAATTTCCCTACAAATTGGAATGAAAAAGTTGTGCAACACAGCAACACTTTTTTGCAAACAAGAACCCCGTCTCACTGTTTTACGGTCCTGCACAAAACCCTGGTTTGCAGAAACCACAATAGTAACCCAGATTTTTGACATGGATGTGTGTTTTGATTGACGTTGAAGTGTGTTTTGACCATAGTGTATCAATACCAAGTGTGAACTCTTCCTTTGACAACACACATTAAAATGTCGGTTTGTTTACATCCTGCACATATTAAAATGTCGCCAGCACCGAATAACAGAAAAGCAATGGCGTTGTTTTAACATCCTGCACACATCAACATGGCGGTCTCCTATCTTTTACCTAATGGTAGAAAGAGATGGGAAGATGGAAAGAAGTGAGACAAAAAAGGAAATTAAAAACAGGTGACTAAACTCACTTTGAAGTTTTCACGACTACACTTGTTATTAACCACAATCTCAAACAGGTGTTAAACTCATTTTGGAATTTTGACGTCTATGCAGAAGAGTTTACACTTGGTATTGATACACAATGGTTTTGACATTTCTTTCAAAGCTACATTTCACACTTTATGTTATACACAATGGCCCTGTGGTCGCCGTTTTCAATGTGGATCGCGCAATTGCCATCAAAATTTGATGAGCATTTGATGGTTGCCTGAGCCTATAAAATGTGACATCATGCTTAAAGTAAAAATTTTGTGTTTTTTATTCACAAGCCGCACATCTCTGGCTCAGACAGATTTGTTTTTCCACCAGAAAAAATGGCTGATAAGCGCAAAAATAAAAAATCGGTGAGTAAAATTAACAGCTTCTTTTTTATAAGAATAACATTTTTACCGTTTTATAGAAAGAGGAAATTGCAAGAGAATTTGATTTACCTGAACGGAAATCGAAAATTGCCACCATAATGAAGCAGGACGGGCAGGCGTATTGTATATGTCGCACTTCTGATTGTTCGCGCTTTATGATGTAGGTATTAATCAACGGCCACCGCCGTTGATGACGTTAAGCTACCAACTGTGAGCACTAGACTCCTGCATGATTGCATTCAAACTTTGAGTACAATAGAATACAGTAAATTTGAATTTTCCATTTCAAGAACCAAAAAACTTAGCCTTGAATATTTTATATTTTGAATATTGACTTCGCCTAAAATTTTCTAAATTAAAAAAGAATATGAATGAATGAATGATAATTTTTATTCATTCGGATTCAAAGCAAATATATTGGCTACACAGCTTACAATTTCACATATTTTTTTTTATAAAGGTGTAGAGTATTAGTAAAATTGGCTTTATAGAACATAAATGGGTGTATTTTATTTGTAATTGTAGAGTTTTGAGTTTTGTGAGGGTTAGAAATACATCTGGCTAAAAGTTCTTGGTTAATTTGGCTGCAATAAATACCACTGCTTTTGGTTTTCAATCCTGAAATATTTCAGAAAAATGCTTGAAAAAACCCTAGTAAAAGTATTTATTATAATCTGTATACAAATATGGGAATATACAAATATGGATATCGTCGGTGATTATGCAAAACCGCTCATCGGGCATCTAAGAGACCGCGTAAACGACGTATGTGACAAACACTTTTATAGCCCTTGCAATTAAGACTTGTTCCTTTATTCTCAAGAAAACTACATTTGCGTTGAAAAATCATTAAAAGAATCGATCTTGATCGGAGTTGTCTTAAAATTTTATAATTTGTAGCTGCAAACCCGCCAAACTTAAATATCGCGTACTACTAATGACGGCGATATACCAATAGGTTATCATAACCTCTAACGAGATTTTTAGCCGAGCTTCTCTTTCCAACTTGTGGTGTGTTGCTTTTTGAGTTTTCCTACAAGTTGGCGGGACCTACAATTTTTTGCCGACTCCGAACGGCACTTGCAAACCAAAAGAATTTTTTGCTGAGAAGCTTCTCATGGCAGAAATACACCCGGATAGTTTGCCAAACTACTGCCGAGAGGTGACCCCGTTTAGAAAAATTATTTTTCTAAATAATTTTTGATGTTACTTTTGCCGGGCATCGAACCGCTACGACTTGGTGTAGAAGGCCGAACACTTAACCGCTACACCACGGCGGCCGCCAACGCATACACCGTTTTGAAAATGCCCGTTACGTCGCTTTGCAGAATCACCGACGATATGTTTTTTTTTTTTTTAACAGAAAAATTAACAACTTTTGTACAGACTGGACTTAAGTCCATCTTGAAGATATATGTATGAAATGCCCATGTAGCGTTCAAATTTACAATCCAACATTTAATTCTACAAACTTTCACATGATTGTTGGGATATCTTCATGGATTTAAAAAAAAAAAATGTCAAAATATGAATTCAATTTCGTTTGTAATTTTTTGAATATTCAAAGTAGACATTTATTTCAAACAGCCAGATATTCAAATTCAAAGCAAAGCAAAGCCAATTCAATTCAATTCAAATTCAATATGAATGATTCATTTGCCGTTTTGGATGGAGTCATGCAGAGGTCTAGTCAGCACCCAAAATTATTGGGCGTGACAGTGGATAACACTTTATCATTTGCAGCTCATGTGTCTGCAATAGTATCATATGTACGAGGTCGCAACAAGATCCTCAAGTCACTTGCCGGCAGTACTTGGGGAAGAGATAAAGACTACGCTGCACCCATTTGGTCGCCCAACGTACATAACACGCACTGAACCCCGTTACACGTCTGCCAAAATACCGCAATCAGAACTGCTACGGGATGTCTCCTCATGTCTTCTGAATCTCACCTTCATCAAGAGGCTAAATTGCTCAATTTTAGAGAGCACGCGGAAATGCTTAGCAGACAGTTCCTTCTGGACTGTCACAAGCCAGGACACCCAAACCGTCATCTTTTGGACGCAGACCCGCCCTTACAGACATCCGATGATAACTCTGTAAGCACTATGACGAGATCCGGCATCACATTACGTTACCGCGTTCTAAACAGTCATCCCCCCGAAATAGCTGAAGAAGAACGAACCTTACCAAGGAGACTAGAGTCACTCTGGCCAATTTCGGTCCCGATACTGTAATAGGTTAAACTCTTATTTATCTAGACTAAACAACGTCATTTCAAACACATGCCCTGTATGTGGAATGTCCCCCTATGATACTTTACATCTGTTTAACTGTTCAATTTAACCTCCACTTCCAACACTACTTTCTTTCTGGTCCAACCCTTTTGAAACTGCTCGTTTCCTGGGACTATCGTTAGAAGAGCTTGATGAAGATCTTCGGAATGATCATACACTCTAGGCAGGGCGAAGCACTGCTAACAAGAACAACAACAACGGCGACCGCCGTGGTGTAGCGGTAGTGTGCTCTGCGTACCACACCAAGTGAGCTGGTATCGACTCATGGTCAAATCAATTACAAAATTATTTAGAAAAAGCATATTCTAAACGGGGTCGGCCCTCGGCAGTGGTTTGGCAAACTATCCGAGTGCATTTCTGCTATGAAAAGCTTCTGAGCAAAAATGCATTTGCTTTGCAGATGCCGTTCGGAGTCGGCAAAAAAATGTAGGTCTCACCAATTTGTAAAAAAAATTTAAAAGCAGCACACCACAAATAGCAAGAGATGCTCGGCACAAAATTCTCGTTAGCGGTTGTACTGATAACCTGTTGGTATATCGCCGCCATAGCTTTTTTTTATTAATTAAATAATCCAATTCTTTTCTCTGTTTAATAAGTATTCTTTCTTAAACCTTGAACAGCGGCTGTGACGGCTGTGAAGAATGGTATCATGGTGACTGCATTAATATAACCGAAAAGGAAGCTAAACATATACGGCATTACTATTGTCAACGTTGCAAAGAAGAGGATCCGAGTCTGCAGACAGTATTTCGTATTGTGCCTGTTGAGAAGACTGCCGCACCTGGTGCTGCAGCTGGCAACAACAATGACGCTGCTGAAAAGCGTAAAAAGTCCAAGGAAGTAGGAGTAGGGATACGTGAAACAGCTAGCACTAGCGCAGCCGCCAACACCCCCACCTCCATAGCATGTAATAATTGTGGCGCTTGTGATGGCTGCCGCACACCCAACTGTGGTGTATGCGAATCTTGTCGCATACGTGGGAGTGGTTATAAGCCACGATGTGAAAGACGTATATGTCAAATGCCAATAACAATTATATCAGCAGTGCAACAGCAACAGCAAGTCACGCCTCAACAAATTCAACAACAAAATATACATCCAAGTAACCCACCGCCAACAGCAGCAGCGACAACAACAACAGCTGGACGTCACAAACGCAAAGAGAAACAACCGAAGGAACGTTCGCGTAAAAGGAAGCGTTCGCTAAGTCCAGATATATTTATAAATCCGGAGCTGGAAGGTGTACGACAATGCTATGGACCGGGTTGTAGACATCAGGCGCGACCACAATCAAAATACTGTAGCGATATATGCGGCATAAATTTGGCAACCAATCGTATTTTTCAGGTAATTTTAGTAAATGTGAAAATAGACATGATAAAGATAAAAAAAGATAAGTGCAAGAAAGAAAATAAGGATCGAAACAACTAGCTTCCCGTTTCAAAATGTTTCTCTGTGGAACATCTTTTCGAGAGCCTTAAATTTTCGCACGGCATTATATAACTTTGTCAGTCAAAAAGGAAATATCGCCTGCAACAAAAGGAAATAGCGCCGGCGGGGTTTTTAAAAAATGCATTTCGCCAGCCGTTATTTCACTGCACCCTAAATATATACATACCTTTAAACTGTTTACTAAGCAAAAGTCTGGATAGATTTAACAGAGCTTTGTAGTAATCATTACTTTAGGAATTAAATTACTCCCAATTCCTCATTACATGTAATTGGGAAAAATAATCAATTCCTTTCAGCAAAAGAAAAAAATTGATTACATTTCAATTCCTAAAAAAATACTAACCCCCATATTCAGAAAAAAAAATTTAGGATACTCATAGTCCCAATTTACCAGCCATTCCAGCTGGCAATATTTTGACAATTTACCAGGTTTCAAATTTTTTGTTTTTGTTTTGCCTGCAAATCGAAGATACCACTTTGTGGCAATATTGCCGGGCTTATTCCTATGTTTAAATTTGGATTTTAGTTATAGGATGAATCTTCGTTATGTTGGCTATTAAATTCGGAGAGCGAAATGGACAGATATACATACATATATTAGATCTGAAACTGTACTCCTAAATATTAGGTTGTAGGCGGTCTTGTTGGAGTTTCCTACAATACCCTTACAATGTATGAAATGTTAAATGTACCCTAAAAAGCTCACCATCAAACAAACAGGCCAGCTTATGGCGTGCGAATAGTGGGGACCTTGCGCTGTATGGTTTTGTTGTAGCCATGTGTAGTTCTCCCAATTGCTTATTACCTCAAGTTGCCGTCAATCTCTTGAAAAGTGCCATTTCAACAGCCTTGGACCAGAGTGAGATTGGTCTTAGAATTGGTGGATATCATGGGGGACGAGGCGCAACAGTTCAACCCATTACAGCACTCTTATCGAATTTGGGCCAGATCGCCTCTGGTTTCCTTCGGGAGTGCGCATTCATCTGACGCAACCAGTAGTACTTGTAATCGCACGAGGGCATTCGCGGACTAGGAGATGACCAATACCGAGCTCATGAGGGTCTGTCTGTTGTTGTTGTTGTTGTTGTAACGAGGTGTAGCCCTGCCTAAATGTCAGACAGGGTCACCCCGAGTGTATTGCTCTTGAAGGGTCGATATAAGATAACGGCCCGGGTCGTTTCGGCACGATGGGTACAGCACAAGTACTGTGAGCGTTCTCGTAGATCCGGCCATGTAGGTCATTTAGCGTTACCCAGGGTGCACCAACGGGGAGGCGACCTACTCTTACATGGTGGCTCAGCATGTCGTCTAGCCCTTTAAAAGCCATACCTACCTAAATAAGAGCGTTAAGCGTAAAATAGCTGTCGTGTGAACCATGCAAAAACAGCGCGGCGGTTTTGCCTCACTGTGTAAATGGTAATCCCATGGTAGTTCTGAGTGCGGTGCTCTAACAGACCAGCAACCTCATACAACAAGGCCAGGGCTCATATCAACGACCGTTGGTTAGAAAGCCACTTAATGATTTTGTTCCGGCTCTTTACCTTGCCGGCAATAGCGGTTAAAATGGTAGCGAAAGTGAATATGCTACTGAATGTTAGCGCTGATATTTTGGACTATGAGACAGTCGTGAGCTTAGTGCCGTCGAGGATAAGGTTCCATGCCGCAAAAAAAATCGGAGGGAGCTGGGAGGTAACCATTTATTTCAGGAACACAGTTCTCGAGGGGTAAATGGCAATAGTTAACGGTCTAACTACGAAGAGTTAGGGTCGAGAATGGTCGATTGTAACCGCTAACTCAAAATAAATCCCGCATAAAAATAAATACAGCTCAATAGTAATCGATTTGTGGCAAATGTTTTATACTCTACAAATGATATCAAAATATTTGTATCTTTTTCCGAATGTTTAGAAATTTCAAATATTCGTAACCATGAAAAGAATTTTTCGTTTTAAATTCTTCTCAAAGAAAAAAGAATTTTTCGTTTTACATTATTTTCACAGAAAAAAGAATTATTTGTTTTGAAATTTATTCGACGCCAGTTTGAACAAGTAAAATTAATGAATTTCTCTTTGGTCCAACCCTATTGAAACTGCTAGTTTCCTTGGACTCCCGTTAGAAGATATTGATGACAATTTAGGTTAAGGAAAAATACGCGTTGGGCAGGACACACCTCGTTACAACAACAACATAAATTTAAAGTTTTTTGTAATTTTTTTTTTCACGTTAAAATTGATTAATGGATTTTTTTATCACCCACCCAGGTGCTACCACAACGTGTACAAGAATGGAATCTATCCAATTGCCGTGCTGAAGAAGAGAACAAAAAACAATTAGATCAAATACGTTCGAAACAAGCGGTTGTGCGGTTTGCATTAGCCGAATTAGATAAACGACATATGGAATTGGATTTGATTGTTGAACGTGCCAAGCACAGCACTCTAGATCCCAATGCACAAGATAACAACGATATCGAGGATGAACAGTCGATGTATTGTATTACATGTGGCCATGAGATACACTCACGCACTGCCATCAAACATATGGAGAAATGCTTTAATAAATATGAATCGCAAGCGTCATTTGGTAGCATATTTAAGACACGCATTGAAGGCAACTCAATGTTTTGTGATTTTTATAATCCAGCTAGTAAAACATATTGCAAACGTTTGCGAGTTCTATGTCCGGAACATTGCAAGGATCCAAAAGTTAGCGATAATGATGTATGCGGTTGTCCGTTAGTGTCGAATGTTTTTAAACCAACTGGAGAATTTTGTCGTGCACGCAAAAAAAGTTGTTTCAAACATTATGTATGGGAGAAGATTAGACGCGCCGAAATTGATTTGGAACGTGTACGTCAATGGCTGAAAATGGATGAATTGCTGGAGCAAGAACGTCATATACGCCATTTAATGGCTTCACGCGCTGGTGTGCTAGGTCTTATGCTACACTCGACTTATAATCACGAAGTAATGGAAGAACTGTGTAGACAGCAATATTTTAGTAATGGTGGTAATGCGGTGGTGGCGGCGACAACGGAAGAGAATGTGATTGCTCATAGTTAAATTAAGTTTTAAATGCTGAATAAAAGCAAAATGATAGCTAAGAAAGTAAATATTTTATTAATCTATTTTGTAGAAAGAATTTGAAATTCAAACGCAAAAGAAAACAAGTAAAGAAAGCTGTCTTCGGCTGTGGCGAAGGCTATATACCTTTCATGAATAAGCCTCGCAATGTGCACTGTTCATAGTGTATCAATACACAATTGGTACACCAATTGGTACACTATGGCACTGCTCGATCCCCAGTACAGCCTGTGTGAATTTAACTTCAGCTCATACCGAAATTATCGGAACTATCGATTATATGGGGGCGATGTGTTGTTATTATTACTATTTATCTCTCAAAATCCGTTTATCGGAAGAATCGATTGTGTGGGGGCTATATGAAATATTTATCCCATCTCAATGATTTTCAACATCGATATGACCCTTATAAAAATAGCAATACTAAAATGGATTCCGCCCCAATTTTGGTATCGGTCCTGGGTAAATTTTCGGTTTTTTGACCATAACTTTCCACAGAAACAAAAAATTAAAGAAACCGCTAATTTATAAGCAGTTGACCCCTAAAGGAAACAAATACCATAAAGCTAAATACATATTGGGGGAAATTGACTGCTGAATCCAAATTTGAGATCAGAATTCAACAACGGTCCCGATTATCGGCCCAAACCTTTGTGATGGTTTTGTGAGGTTAGAGACGGACTGCGACTTGATAGACTAATTCTGATCACTTTTTTTTTTTTTTTGGCTGCCCCATTTGAAGACTAACCCCCTCATTCACAAAAAAATATAAAACGTTTATTGAGCTCTTATAATTCAAAATTGTTATGGAAATGCCATTTTGAAAGGCTCTATAAACCAATTTTATTTTTTATGAATATGGGGGTAAAACTACACCTTCGCAGAGAAAGCTATATTAAGCAAAAATATGGGTACCATTTTAGAAGACGGTTCAATGGTTAAGGGTGGTCCAAATTCATCGATGTCCAGGATCAATAATCCGAAAGCGGAAATTGAAAATATTATATCTGTGAAAAGTTATTGGCAAAAAACCAAAAAATTACCAAGAATTGATCCAAAACCGGGGGTGGAATCCATACTTTTTATGTGCAGAACACCTTTCCGAGTTGGCGGCCTTTGGCCGCCCTTATAAAAAATAACTCTGGGCTACGCCATCCCAAGTCCCACGGTACGCATTCTTAATTTTAGGGGCATTACAACAACCACATGAAAACTTGCAACTTTGAATGCAAATATCTCTTCACAGAAATACAATTTTAATTTTCCGCTTTCGGATTATTGATCCTGGAGTCCACCTGGAGTCAAGACGCGTCTTTTGATACCAACATCGATAATTTTGGACCACCCCTAACCATTGAACCGTCTTCTAAAATGGTACCAAAATATGTTTGAACGTATATGAGAAATCTATATTTTTGGTTATTATATTGTTCAAATAATAATTATTAATCATGTAGAATATTAATAAACAAAATTTATATAGTAAAAAAATTTGATCAAGGGCACCAACAAATGACATCTATATATAAATGCGCAATGTTCAAAATTTTTCTCCCTTTTTTGCAATAACCACAATTCTAAGGTATATAAAATTTGATATGTATCGATGAGTTTCCCTGAGCAGGGTGTGCGACAACAAACCAAAAATTAAAAAAAAATTAATTATAATATGAAGTGCTAAACACGCATTCACCTTATAGAGCCGCTGCTATGTGTGTATGTAGGTGTTGTTGTTGTTGTTGTTGTTGTTGTTGTTGTTAACAATGTATTGCCTTGTCTAGACTCTAGAGTGTATGATCATTCCGAAGACCTTGTTGTTGTTGTTGTTGTTGTTGTTAACAGCAAAACACTCCCCGAAGGTTTTGGGGAGTGATGCCGAAGTTGACAGTCCTTGGCCGGATATGACCCCGGTACGCTGCGGTACTCCCTTGCGGTACTGCCCGACTGTCGTGGTAGCGACTTGGTATGACCAGTGGAACCTTCTAGGTCATGTCATCCCTCCATCCGTGAGGAAGGAGAAGATGGGTAATGAGAGGTGAGAGACATCATTTCCGTAGATCAACCATCGAGTAGCACGTCTACGTACCCTAAATTTGTCATCCCTGGAGCAGTTCCTTGCAGCAGGGCTGCTCCCTATTCTCTTGTTCCGGTCTGGCATTGAGCTAAACCCTGGTCCAACAGAATGGTTCTGCTGTGTGTGCCGGAAGAAAATTTATACCAGATGTTCGCATTCGGTGCAATGCACATCTTGTAAAGGTTGGCTTCACAAGTCTAGTTGCTCCGGACTAGATACAAAAACACACCGGCCTCTTAGTTTTTTCAAAACCTTCGTGGCGCCTTGCTGTTCACGTCCTAGAACGTCTCGTGGCTCGCGACGCTCCGGCGTAGCACTATCGCCTCCCCCTCGCAATATATATATTGCTCAGCAAGCATTGTGTGTTCCCAGTTGTAGCTCGCGCCCTAGCGCGCTAACACCTCACACAGCAGCTCATAGCTACTCCCTACGTAGCACATCTACAGATGTAGTGAGCACTGCTGAGCTACAACTCCCGCCCCAAAATATTCTCCTCCCCTCTACTTCTTCCGGTACCGGCACAAGTGTGAATCAAGGCCATCAGCTCCTGGTCCCTCACACTATGTGCACTGTTTGTCGGCACAGAATATATGCGTCCAGAGTGCCATCGGTCAAGTGCAATACCTGCCTTGGCCAATGTCACCTGCGCATATGCTCAGGGCTCGCAAACAGAAATGCGTATGTTGCGCCGTGTTGTCGAGCTGTGCAGCCCACATTGCCGACAAATTCTACCTCGTCTCCCAACGAGCGGAATTTGTCGCCTTCAGGACTGGGACGACGATCACGGACTAGCATATTACCTCCACGGCGAGCGCACCAGTCCCTGACTCCCAGAGTGACCATTGCCTCTCCCCCGCATTTCAAAAGAAAGCAATTAAACTGCAATGGTATAACTGGCAAGATTGTGGAGATCACAAAGTTTATGCAGCAAAACTCCATCAAAATTGCTGCAATCCAGGAGACTAAACTTGGCACCCACTCGGATCTCAGAGCGAGTGGTGGCTACCACATTCTCCGGCATGATCGTACGGACGGTGGGGGTGGTCTTGCGTTCATCATACACCAAACCGTGCGGTATAGGGAATTTGCATTCAACACCGACCAAGAGGACATACCCCTAGAGCGACAGGGTATTGTCATTTCAGCTGGAGGTGTTGATCTCGAGCTGATAAACATCTACATACCTCCCGTCACCTGTTGTCCCAGAAGTTATCGCCCTGATTTAAGCGATTTCCTACGGGGCGATAACCGTGTCATTATGGGCGATTTTAATGCACACCATGACATGTGGCATTCACGCCATTCTGCTGACGGCAGAGGACGGGAAATAGCCGAGCAAATTGACGCTTCCACATTCTGCGCGGTGAACACGGACGCCCCCACGAGGATGGCAGTAAATTGCAGTAGCTCCGGCGTGTTATGTCCGGGTCTAATAAACTGCATAAACTGGCGCCCAATGGTGGCTTTAGCATCAGATCACCTGCCAATCATCCTGTCCGTTGATCGTGCCCCGGATTTCACCACCTCTGAGAAGAGATCCTACGTAAACTTCAGGAGGGCTGACTGGGTTGGCTTTACTGAGTTTACTGAGAGCTCCTTTGGTGCTCTTCCCATACCGACTGACGTACGCCAAGGTGAAAAGGAAATACGTAAGGTCATAAATAGAGCTGCAGCCCTTTTTATACCAGCTGGAAGAATACAAAATATACGACCAAACTTCCCAACTGAAGCTGCAGCCCTGGCCAATGAACGTGACCATATACGTAGCATCGATCCCGCAGACCCACAGATCAGTGGTCTCAACGCGGAAATCAGACGGTTGGTAGATGAACACAAACATGCCAAATGGGAGGAGCATCTGAGGTCTTGTAACCTCTCTACCGGTGTTGGAAAATTATGGTCCACAGTCAAATCCCTGTCAAATTCGACGGGCCCACCAAAAAACGTAGACATCACCTTTGGTGATAAGACGTTTAGTGACCCGAAGAAAAGTGCAACGGCCTTTTGCCGACAGTTTGTACCACACCCTGCACAGGACAGGGACAGACGTAGGATCTTCAGGTGTGCGCATAAACACAAAAACAATGCCCCCGTTTCCATCACCGCTACAGAGGTTCGAGTGGCCATCAGGAAAGCCAAAAACTCTAAAGCTATGGGCCCTGACGACATAGCCATGGTGCATTTAAAACACATCGGCGAAGAGGGAGTAAAATACCTCACTACCGTCTTCAATTTGTCCCTGGCCACTTCTGTCATACCTGAAAAATGGAAACAGGCAGTCGTGGTCCCACTACTAAAGCCTGGCAAACCAGCTAACGTAGGGGAGTCTTATCGTCCGATATCGCTCCTCTCGCCAGTAGTGAAGACATTGGAGGCGGTATTACTTCCTCTTTACACATCAAAGTTGAGGTTAGCCGAGCACCAACATGGCTTTAGAAAAATACGGAGCACAACATCTGCTCTAAATGCCATTAACACTCAGATAACTGACGGACTCAACCAGAAAAGCCCTCATCACAGGACGGTTCTAGTTGCTCTTGACCTGTCTCAAGCTTTTGACACAGTAAATCATGGACAACTGGTATCCGATTTGGAAGATTCATCGCTCCCCCCTGTCTTAAGCGTTGGTCCGCCAATTATCTGAGTGGTCGTCAATCGTCTGTAGTTTTCAGAAACAAAAAATCAAAACCGAGAAAGATTAAACAAGGGGTACCGCAGGGTGGTGTCCTTTCCCCGCTTCTGTTTAATCTTTATATTTCGAGGCTTCCTTCCCCACCAGATGGAGTCTCGATTGTTTCTTACGCAGACGATTGTGCGATCCTGGCATCTGGCACTTCCGTTGATGAGCTATGCTCCAGGATCAATGGTTATCTCCCCTCTCTTGTTGAGTTTTTCACTGCCCGGAGCCTGACATTGTCGCCAACGAAGTCCTCGGCGACACTATTCACGACCTGGACGGCGCAAGTTGGCATGGAGTTAGAAATCTACGTAGGCGATCAAAAATTACCTACTGTCTCTCACCCCAAAATCTTAGGGGTAACTTTCGACCCCATGCACAAATTCGCTGCTCATTCAACCGCAATTGTCTCTAAGCTACAAAGCCGCAACAAAATTCTCAAGTCGCTAGCCGGCAGCACTTGGGGTAAAGACAAAGAAACGTTGCTGGCAACCTATAAAGCAATTGGTCGGCCGATCCTGAATTACGCGTCGCCAATATGGTCGCCGGGGCTTGCTGAGGTTCATTGGAAAAGACTGCAGGCCTGCCAAAACACCGCACTCAGAACCGCCACGGGATGCGTCCTTATGTCTCCAAAACATCATTTACATCATGAGGTGGAAATGCTCCCAGTTTTGGAGCACAATGAAATGCTAAACAAGCAGTACCTGTTGAACTGTTGCAAACCACAACATCCCAACAGACTACTGCTTGAGTATGAGCCACCTCCTAGGACCGTAAGGGCACATCTACGTGAGCATTTTGATGAGATCCGGCACCTCACACTTTCGCCGTTTGATCCAAAGGTTCATACGCAGGCCCTGAAGCACATCCATGACACGTCCGTTGCGTCCTATGTCTCGCTCTGTCCACTGAACGCCGTTTTGCACGGCAAACCACCTCGCGTTGCGGCTGAGGAGCGTCATCTTCCTCGAGAGACAAGGGTCACTCTGGCTCAATTACGCTCTGGATACTGTAGCAGGTTAAACTCCTACTTATCCAGACTAGACCCTGACGTGCCGAATGAATGTCCGGCATGCGGCTCGTCACCCCATAATACCAACCATTTATTTACGTGCTCTTCGGAGCCCACTCTTCTAACACCCATCTCCCTCTGGTCCAACCCTGTCGAAACTGCAAATTTCCTAGCACTCCCGTTAGAAGAAATTGATGACAATTTAGGTTAAGGAAGAGTACACGCTGGGCAGGGCTACACTTCGTTACAACAACAACAACAACAACGTCAATTACCTATGCGCATATTAGTCGCCTCTTACGACCGGTATGCCTACCTCGGGCATATTCTAAACCCCTAACCCGCAGGGGTAAAGACCTTCATCAGGCTCTTCTAAGGGGAGTCCAAGGAAACGTCCAGTTTCAACAGGGTTTGTCCAGAGGGACAGAGGGGTTAGAAGAGTAGGTTCAGCTGAACAATTGAAGAGATTTAGAGTATCATGGGGGGTCCTACCACATGCAGGGCATGTGTTTGAGATTGTATCATTAAGTCGGGATAAGTAGGAGTTTAACCTTACACTATATCCAGACCTAAGCTGTGCCAAGGTGACTCTTGTCTCCCTTGGTAAGGTGCGTTCTTCTTCAGCAATATCCGGTGGAGGACTGTTCAGAACGGGATTCACAGGTAGAGATCCGACAAAAAAGTCTACCGACTCGGTGTGGATGTCGGTTAGAGCCCGCTTATGATTCTGCAGATCAAACGGCAAGGTAATATGATGCCGGATCTCATCATAATGCTTACCTTCCTTATGTCGCTCGGGGGCGGATCTATGTCCAAAAGATGGCGGTTTGGATGTGCTGGCCTGTGGCAGTTCAGAAGGAATTGCCACCTCAGCATTTCCGCATGCTCTTTTACATTGAGCAGTTTTGCCTCCTGATGGAGGTGAGACTCGGAAGACATGAGGAGACATCCCGTAGCAGTTCTGATGGCAGTATTTTGGCAGACTTGTAACTTCGTCCAGTTGGTGTTGGTGTCACCCCTAATAACTTTGGGTGGCTGACAGTTGGTAGCTTAGTGCCATCAACGAAAATGTCTAATTCATTTCTCACCTGGTGCGTCCATGTCGTGAAAAGCGTCGCCGTTGATTTAGTCGGAGATATCGTCAGATCTCGCACAGTGAAAAACCTGGAAAGGTCGCAGAGGTAACCGTTGATTTTCGTACAGAGTTCATCAGTATAGGGGCCCTTCCCCGTCGCCATTATTGTACAGTCGTCGGCATATGAAACGACGGAGACGCCCTCTGGTGGTGGGGGCATCTTCGATAGATAGAAATTAAACAGTGTCGGGGATAGGACACCACCCTCTGGCACCCCCTGTCTAATACGTCTAGGTTTTGATGTAGCGTTTCTAAAGTTAACCGACGCCTGCCGTCCATTCAAATAATTAGCGGTCCATCTCTTTAACCCATCAGGTAACTGTGTTTCGAAGAGATCTTGTATGAGAGTGGCATGGTTGACTGTGTCAAAAGCTTTCGACAGGTCAAGTGCCACTAAAACAGTCCTGTGATTTGGTTGGTTTTGATTTAGGCCGCTATTTATTTGCGTTGTAATGGCATTGAGTGCGGTGGTGGTACTGTGTAGCTTACGGAAGCCATGTTAATGACTAGCCAGGTGCAGATTTGCAGTGTAATACGGGATCAAAATGGACTCTAGCGTCTTCACTACCGGCGACAAAAGTGATATAGGGCGATATGAATCGCCTATGTTTGCCGGCTTTCTAGGTTTTAGTAATGGCACCACTCTCGCCTTTTTCCATATTTCAAGAATGACGAAAGTGTTCAGTGAAAGACTGAATAGAGCCGCTAAGTATTTGTGTCCCTCCTGGCCTAGATGTTTCAGCATCTTCATGGCAATGCCGTCGGGGCCGATGGATTTTGAGGGCTTAGCCTGTCTGATGGCTTCCTTGACCTCTGAGGCTGTGATGACAATGGGCGTGTTTTGGTTTTTGTATTTACGCGCCTGTCGCATGGTTCTACGTTTAGCTCTATCGGGCGGGGAATGTCACCGAAAGTAATATCTACTTTATCCTTGTGTTGCGTTGGCTTAGATAGAGCTTTGACCGTAGTCCATAATTTGCCAACACCATCAGAGAGGTTGCATTGCTCTAGGTGTTGTTTCCATTTGGCCAGTTTATGTTTATCGACCAACCTACGAATTTCCGCGTTGAGATCCCTTATACGGGGGTCTGCGAGATTGAGACTTCGCACTTCATCTCTTTCTCTAGCCATGGCCGCTGCCACCGCGGGGAAATTTGGTCTTATTTGGGATATTCGACCCGCAGGAATGATGCGTTTAGAGACCAAGTCAATGATGTTGCGGAAGTCTCGTTCGCCTTTGCGTACGTCCGTAGGAATGGATAGAGCAGCCAAGGATTCGTCCGTATATGTCTAAAAACTGTCCCAGTCCGCCTTGGTAAAGTTTATGTATGTACCATGCTCAGGTGTAATAAAGTCCGTCGGTCGTTCGATGGTAATGACTCTTGGGAGATGGTCAGACGCCAACGTGAGTATGGGTCGCCAATTGGTGTTGTTCAATAGTCCTGCACTTACGATAGAAATATCTGGCGAACTATAGCAGTTACCCGATACTCTCGTTGGGGCGTCTCCGTTCAATGTACAGAAAGCCGTATCATCTATTTGTTCTGCAAGTACATGCCCCCTATTGTCTGCTGGCAAGTTTGAGTGCCACATGTCGTGGTGCGCATTGAAGTCGCCCAGGATCACGCGGTTATCTCCTCGTAATAGCAAGCTAATGTCGGGGTGATAACCGGTGGGGCAACTTGAGACAGGGGGTATGTAGATATTAATGATTTGCAGATCGACATCTCCTGTACGGATGGTAATACCTTGGCTTTCTAAGATATCATCCGTTCCTTCGATGTCGGTATCAAATAGATGATACTGTACAGAGTTGTGCGTTATGAACGCTAGACCACCTCCCAGACCTCCTGTTACTCTATGACGGTCTTTCCGGTGGATGTTATATCCGCCATAGGTAATGAGGTCCGACCTAGGACTGAGCTTGGTTTCTTGAACTGCGGCAAGTTTTATGTCATATTGCGTCAATAAATTATTTATCTCTGCGATCTTACCAGTTAATCCGTTACAGTTGTGCTGTAAGATTTGGAAGTGCGCCGGTGGGGTCGATGTCGAGTTAACCATAGGCGTGAGAGACGGATGTGTTCGCCCAGGTGTTGGTAGGCTAAGACCAAGGCTGTGCCTCAGCCTAGTTAGCTGTGGACCCGGTGTAACCGGGTTGGCTGGCGTCGTAGGTTGAGGTGTGTTACAGCATGGTTACACGTAGAGACAGGTGCGAGTAGATGTTGATCTTGACTCACGTGAGAAATTAAACGGGAGGGGGGGTGTGATGTAGAAACAGAGAGAGACTGGTGCTCGGAGTTGCTCATGTCTAAACTGCTCCGGTGGGAGCGAGAGTGTTGAGCTGCTGCGCGTGATGTTAACGCCATAAGGCACGAGCAACAGTCTGGAATTTGTGTGGCGGGTATAGCAGAAGTGCTGCTAGTCGTAAGATATTATTATTATTATTATTATTATTATTATTAGTATTGCTACTAGAAAGTGGCGGTAGGGGTGCGCTTGAACGGCACTTACCGCGGTACGCCCGAGGGCGCAAACAACAAGGGGCCACGAAAGTACTAAAGAAAGTACGGGGTCTGTGGATGTTTAGTTTAAGCCCTGAGTATCCAGATTTATGAAGCCATCTCTTACACGAGAAGCATTGCACAGAATGCGACCGTTTAATATATATCTTTTTGCAACAGACACTGCATATCCATTCTTTTGGTCCGGGGTTCGGCTCAACGCCCGCCCGTAACAATAGAATATCTTGCAGCCCTGCTGCAAGGGGGGAGGATGATAGTTTCGGAATGGGACAAAACATACTAAACAGGGTTACATTGAAGGTGACAGTCCTTGGCCGAGGTGAAACCCCGGGTGGTTCCACTGCGCAGAGATCCATGGCGATGTCTTGTGTTTTCTGCTCTGAGAAGTGACTCTACATAGGGAACCTATTTATGTGTATGTAGGTATGACCACTTGCATTGTTGTGTTTGCATTCATTGCAGTTGGGGAGAGCGCGAGTGTGAGAACAAAAGTTGTTTTGTTGGCAGCAATAATAAACATGAGCCAGCCCGTCAAATAAGCTAGATCATCCACAAGGCCCTTCGTGGCTAGACTTAGTGAAATAAAATAAAATGGAAAATTGATAAAATTAAAAAAAAGTAAAATAATAGAAAAGTGATTGAAAGTAAAAAAAGAAATTTGTTTCAAATGAAAGGAAATGAAATAATATAAAATAAATAAAAATAAAACAAAATCAAATAAATAAAAGTTTAAAATAAAGGAAAGAATGGGAAAGCAAAGGAATGGATAAAGGGAAAATAAAGGTAAGTTAAGGTAAGGAACGGAAAATATGATAGAAAAATCAAAGGTAAGTAAAGGAAAGGAATGTAATATAAGTAAAGGATTGGAAAAGAGAAGCAAATAGAAAAAGAGAGAGAGGGAAGAAAAGAAAAATAAAGGAAAGAAAAGGTAGGGAGGAGGAAGGTATGGAAGATAAAAAGAAAGAAAAATAAAGGAAATTAATGAAAAGAAAGAAAACTTAAACTGAAAAGAAAGGTCAGGTACGAAAATGAAAGAAAGAAAAAGTTAAAAAAGAGCAGAAAAGAAAGAAAGAAGGGAAATAAAATGAAATGAAAGAAGAGAAAAGAAAGGAAGGGAAAGAACGGAGGGGGAAGAAAAAGAAAGGAAAGAAAAGGGAAGGGAAGGAAAGAAAAGCAAAAAAATAAAATGAGATGAAAGGAAAGGAAATAAAAGCAAATGAAAGCAAACGAAAGGAAAGAAATACGTATGAAGACGACTTAAGTAGAATAAATAATTATCAACATTGAAACTATATTACTGAATGGTGTAAAGAGGGAGGAAAAGGCAAAAAGAATAGGAATGTATAGAAACGAAAAATATAAAAAATATGGAAAAGAATATGAAAAATTTAAGAAATAGCAAAAAGGTAGGAAAATAAAATAAGGTTTTGTGGTTGAATTTCAACCACTGGGCGAACTCTATGTAGTATATTTAAAAATACGATTTTTTTTAGCTTAAATACTAAATAAGTTATTAAAGAGTAACTTAACAAAAAAAAAGTGGTTTGTATCTATCTCCTACAAAAATATGTTAAGCAGCTTTACGAGGTTGACCTCAAACAACTCCATCAAATGGAGGATTAAGAGAAAATGGGGCGACACTAAAGTACTCATCTACATGATTAAAATTCGGTAAAAAGATATGCGTGGTTAATCTCCAACAACTCCAGAAAATTTAGAATTAAGAATAGGGGAGTGGCACCTCCCATTTTATTTATCTCTAAAAGTATTAATCCTTTTTTTATAGAAAAGTGGTGTGAAACCCATGGGTATACGCTTTTAGAATATATTGTATAATGTATAAAAATATAATATTTGAGCAAAAACAGTACCTTCATGAGCTCGACAACAATTTCGGCAATGTGGACGAACATAAATTTATGAAAGAAAAGAAATTCAGTTCTTATAGCCCATCACATAAGGCAAGCGTTCCATTTGTGTCCACAGGTTTGTACGTACTGCCTCGAAACACGGACCGGCATCTACATAGATGGTTTCATGACGTCGAGCGAGATATTCATTTACTGCCTCTTCATTTTGAGCGAAATAAGCCATCTATTTAAATACAAAAATTGTTAACACATTAATAGAAACTAAAATTCACACAACACACGACACGCCACAACCTTAACATCTCAAAAGGACCTAGCAATCAAATAACAAAAAAACAAAGAGCAGTTTTCCAACAGAAAACACTTGCGAGTTCCATATGCCTAACCGGTATAGTATGTGTGTGCAGGGTATCATGATAGGCCACCACTCACCTCGTGCTCGATGTATTTGCATGTATTTTGGGGGCATCCCAAGTCGGGTTTGGTAACCAAACGTCGCATCGCCATTAATTCAGTACACTGAAGGTAAATAAGTTTGTTTGGTGGAATTTTGAAATTTTCAAACATATTAATGAATTCCTCAACATTTCGCGGATAGTTTATTAGTACCCAGCCCTGTCGAAGGGCATCCATTTGTTTTAAACGTTCTTGTATGACCTTAGATACCGCAGCAGTTTTATCTTTGGCCACATCGTCGGCGAATGCTTTGTGAAGCTCTTTTGCGGCAGCGTCATTACGAAAGAAAGCTTGGTAGATGAGGTTCTCGGCATCAACTGTGAAAGTGGAATTTAGTTTAATAGAAATATCTTATGTGGTGTAGCGGTAGTGTGTTCGGCCTACTACACCAAGTTGTCGGGTATCGATACCCGGCAAAGGCCACATCAAAAATTATTTAG